>QBTX01000762.1:51585-61752 GCA_003063285.2 Arachis monticola
TAAATTATAATACTAAAAACTAACTAAAATCATACTAAAAACTATGTAAAAAGAATGCCAAAGAAGCTGATTAAATTATCCGCTTATCACAACACCCAAACCTAAATTGTTGCCTTGGTCCCCAAGAAACTGAAAACAAAATAGAATAAAAAGAAGAGAATATACAATGAGTCTCATAATTATCAATAGAACTTAGTTCCCAATTAGATAGCGGGGCTAGTAGCTTTTTGCTTTCTGAACAGTTTTGGCATCTCACTTTATCCTTTGAAATTCAGAATGATTGGCATCTATAGGAACTCAGAAATTTAGATAGTGTTATTCATTCTCCTAGTTCAGTATGTTGATTCTTGAACACAGCTATTTTTGAGCCTTGGCCGTGACCCTAAGCAATTTTGTTTTCCAGTATGACCACCGAATAGATAAATGCCCACAGATACATAATCGGGTTGAACCTTTTTCAAATTATGACTCAGATTTGCTAAAGTCCCCATTAGAGTGTCCAGAGTTCTTAAGCACACCTTTTTTGCTTTGGATCATGACTTTAACCATCAGTCTCAATATTTTCCACTTGGACCTTCATGACACAAGCACATGTTAGGGACAGCTTGGTTTTGCCGCTTAGGCCAGGATTTTATCCTGTGGCCCTCCTATCCAACTGATGCTCAAAGCCTTGGATCCCTTTATATCCTTGCCTTTTGGTTTAAAGGGCTATTGGCTTTTTCTTTGCCTTCTCTCTTTTTCTTTCTTTTTCTTTATTTTTTTGTCATTTTTTTTCGCAAGCTTTTTTCCTGCTTTTTTCTTGCTTTAAGAATCAAATTTTCATGATTTTTCAGATATCAATAACATTTCTCTTTGTTCATCATTTTTTCAAGAGCCAACAAAATTTAACATTCATAAACTTCACTATAAAAAATATGCACTGTTCAAGCATTCATTCAGAAAATAAAAAAGTATTCCGCCACATAAAATAATTAACTAATTTCAAGATAAAATTTGAAATTCATGTACTTCTTGTTCTTTTGTAATTAGGAACATTTTTCATTTAAGAGAGTGAAGATTCATGGAATATTCATAGTTTTAAAGACATAGACACTAACACTAATGATCATGTAATGAAGACACAAACATAGATAACACATAAAGCATAAAATAAAAAAACAGAAAGATAAGAACAAGGAAATCAAAGAACGGGTTCCACCTTAGTGATTGTGGCTAGTCTTCCTCTTGAAGATCAATGGAATCGCTTGAGCTCCTCTATGTCTCTTCCTTGCCTTGGTTGCTCTTCCTCAATGGCTATTTGATCCTCTCTAATTTCAGGGAGAATAATAGAGTGCTCTTTGGTGCTCATCCTTAGTTGCTCCATATTGGAACTCAAATCTCCCAAAGAGGTATTGAGTTGCACTAACCTTTTCTTGGCCAGTTTTACTGACCTTTTTTTACTGTTTTAGGGTAGTTCATTGCAATTTATTAGTAAAAAAGTTTGTGGTAGATATACACTTACATCTTGATTCAAGCAAACATTGTGAACTTTACATGATTTAATGAGAATTATGCAGGAATGAATGAATAAAAATGATGATGACATGATCTCATGACTTGGAATAGAGCTTTGATGCACTTTATTTGCTTGATTTCAGGACAAAGGAAGGCAAGGAAAGCCACGTTAGCAAGCCACGTAGTCTAACTAACGTGACCACTAACGTGGAATGTGAATAAGCTTACAGCGTTAATTGGAAAAAGTGATCGCCAATAATGCCTCGAAGCCATATAGCCCACGTTAGTTGCCACGTAATTCCATTAACGTGGTAGCTAACGTGGAGAAAAGGGGAGCTCCAACTTAGTGGTAAAAGTGATTACCACTAACGTTCCAAGAAGGGCACACTTAGCCACGTTAAGAGTCATGTTAATCTAATAACGTGGACTCTAACATCGGAGGAGAAAGCTATCACAAACGTTAGTGACACCTCACCTTTGTCACTAACATTGGACTAAGCCAATATTGCCATGTTAGTGGTCATGTTAAAACCACTAACGTGAAGGGTAAACGTGGAGCAAGCATGATAGGTCAACGTAGTGACCTCAACTTTGTCATAAGTTGAATGGCAATCACACCACGTTAGTGCACGTTAATGCATTAATGTGACACTACGTGGAGAGGGCGTTGATTTAGTGACAAAGGAAGTGTCACTAACGCTCTGAACTTGGACTCACTAAATGATTTTTATCTATGTGGATATTGTAGCTGAATGACATATCACTTCGAATTGGCTGTTTTGGTCAATCTACGATGTCAAAACTTTACGTAGCGGGAAGCAGAACGTTAGTGTACCCACGTTAGTGCTTATAGAAGTGTTTCTTGATAGAGGTGGATGGGCAGAGGTTCGTCAATAACGTCCCACGTTAAAGGCCACATTAGTACACTAATGTGATCACTAACGTGGGGAAAAGAAGCAAGAGCTAACGTTTATTGGTAAAGGTGAAATGCCAAAATAAACGTTTCAACTGCAAGGACTGAAGAGGCAATGTTATTGGTAAAAGTAAATAGCAAATACGTTTACGAAGGACCAAGAGGCAATTATTAGTGGTCACGTTAGTGCCACTAACGTAGATAACGTGAAAGTGGCTTTTGGAGCGTTAGAGAAAAAGGTTATCGTCACTAAGTTTCGACCCACATTTTCATTAATGTAACACCACTAACGTCCTAACTAACGTCCACCCATGCCTGACTCACACTTTTTCTGCAAGCAAAACTGAGCCCACTGAAGATTGTAACTGCTCAACTCAAGATCAAAGGCCCATATCCAAGACTTGAGAGCGACTAGAAACAAGAATAGTATATATAGGAGTAGTTTTGAACTAGACAGAAGCTTGGCATTTTGGAGAACTACACTCTATATTTACTTTTCTGCATTCTAGTTTCTAGATTTACTCTTCTTATCATCTTCCAGAGTATGAACAACTAACCCTTTTCATTCGGTTAGGAAGCTCTGTTGTAATTTGATGAATCAATTATAGTTTTCATTCTTCTTCTTCTTTCTTTTTCTCTTGAATTTGCTAAAAAGCTTTCGATCTTAAATCAATTGGTTAGTTGTCTTGGAAAAGGGAGAAAGAATCATGCTAGCAATGCTTTCTCATGTTGGACCAAATTGGGATTTGGACGGATATAGTGACATAGAATCCTTCCCAACACTTTGATTTGGAAATACATGTGGATATATTACGTGACCATACTTCATCTCTTCCCATGAGCAATTAAATCCAGGAATTGGGCAATTGTTCAAGCTTAGAGAGATTGCGGTTACCAAGGAATTGGATCCAATCACCTACGATTGCCAAGGAGATCAATGAATGTTTGTTGATGAGGAAGAGATGAGAATAAACTTGATCTAGAGAATGCAACATCTCCTAAGCCCAATGAACCCCTCATTTTTTATTTACCCATTCTCTTACTTTCTTTCCATTTACTCTTATGTTCATCTCCCCAAATCCCCATTTAAGATTCTGCAATTTACTTTCTACAATTTACTTTCCCGCCATTAAATTGCTGCAACTCTCAAACTCAATTTCTGCTTAGCTCAACAGAGCATTCCTCCAACTAAAGTTGCTTGACCAATCAATCCCTGTGGGATTCGACCTCACTCTATTGTGAGTTTTTACTTGATGACATGTTCGGTATACTTGCCGAAGGGAAATTTGTTGAAAGACAAGTTTCATGCATCAAGTTTATGGCGCCGTTGCTGGGGATTGATTTTGTATCGTGATTAAGTTGGAAAATCACTTATTTGAGGCATTTTTCTTTTGCTTGTTTATTTTATCTAGTCATTTACCTTCAGTTTCAGATATTTTCTTCCCTCTCCCTCTCTCCTCTTTGTTTTCTTTTTTTGTTGTATTTTACAATTTTGTTCACTAATCCACTAACTATTTGATAATTTGCACCCCTCACACTAACAACCACTCTAAAAGAATAATCTCTTCATTTTTTTCTTGCTGTGGGCTTTGTTAGTTGTATGACAGGGAGAAGAGGCAGAGCTTTAACTTCCTTTAATTCTGAACCTAAGAGGACTTTCCTTAGATTAAGGAGGGAAGCAGAGGGAAAAGAGTCGTTAGTGCTGAAGAAGATGAGGAGGATTTTCAAACAACAAGGGAGAACCTAGAAAACAATCATGAGGAGAAGCTCACACCCATGCCAGAGAAGGCCTTGTGAATCATGATGGGCCAGAAAGAAGGGTTATAGGCTTATACATCAACCCAAACCTAGGAAATTATGGAAGTAGTATCCAAAAGCCAACCATACATGCCAATAACTTTGATTAAAACCCCAGCTGCGTCACCCTTGTTCAAGACAAGTGTTCATTTAGAAGAAGTACCCAAGAAGACCCCAATCAACATCTAACCACCTTCCTAAGAATATGTGACCCTGTGAAGTCTAATGGTGTTCATCCGGATATCTATAGATTGTTTTTGTTCCCCTTTTCACTCAGGACAAAGCATCTAAATGGCTGGAATCTTTCCCGAAGGAGAGTTTAACAAATTAGGAAGATGTGGTGAAAAAATTCTTGGCGAGATTCTACCATCCTCAAAGAATCAACAGGTTGAGAGCTGAGATACAAACCTTCAGGCAACAAGATGGTGAAACTCTCTAGAGGCATGGGAGAGGTTTAAGGACTTAACAAGAAGGTGCCACCAGACATGTTCAGCGAATGGGTTCAACTCCACATCTTCTATGAAGGTCTTTCTTACGAATCAAAGAAGGCCGTAGACCATTCATCAGGGGGGTCTCTAACAAAAAGAAGACCATTGAAGAACCATAGATGTCATTGAGACTGTAGCTGAGAATGACTATTCTATGCTTCTGAAAGGAGCAACACTCGAGGAGTGATAGAGTTGAACCAATGGATGCACTCTGGCTCAAAATAAGATGATCACCAAGCAGTTAGCCGATCTTACCAAGAAGATGGAAGAGAACCAAGTTGCAGCAATCACCACTTCATCAACAGTTCAAAAGGAGTGAATACAGGAGAAGAAGATGACTGGGAACAAGCCAACTATGTTGGGACTCACCCAGGCAAACCCATGATCCATACTCCAAAACATTATAATTCTGGTTGGAGGAACCACCCAATTTTTGTGTGGGGAAATCAACAAGACCAAGACCAGAGATGCCACAACCACAATACCAACAATAATGCAACTCACCAACACTCCTTCACAGAGATCATATCAACACCCACCTAACCACCTTCTCAACATCCATATCAAAACCAACATGACAACTCTCAACCTCCTAACCCATAACCCACCACCACTAACCGAAGATAGACTCTCCAGAATTGAAGACTCTACTTGAAGTATATGTAAGGAAGTCCAAGACAACAGAGTATTCAAGGATGAAGTGCGAGCCAATATCAAAAACCAGGGAGACACCATCAAGAGCTGAAGTCCCAAGTGGGATATCTATCTCAACAGTTTCCCAATCCTACTGATAATTTCCCAAGTGACACAGAGAAGACCCAGAGAGAAAAAAAGAAAGTAAGTGGGAAGAATGCAAGATGATCACTATAAGTGACGAGAGGAGTGTCGAAGAAGTAAACACACAAACATAACACTTTCAAGACAATCCAAAGGAAAAGCATGAAGAGGAATCAAGCACCCAATCCCATACACATGAAGGAGCTAAAAAAGGAGGAGACTCTGAACCTATATGCACCTTTCCCCAAAGGCTAAGGGTGGTGTAGCAAGGAGAGTGTATTCAAGGTTCCTCGACATGTTTTCATCTCTTCATGTAAACATACCGTTTATTAAGGCTCTCCAGCAGATGCCCTCATACATCAAGTACATAAAGGAGCTGCTGACAAAAAAGAGTTAACTGAAGGGTGGGCAGACAATAGTGATGAATAAGGAGTGCAGTGCTCTCATTCAAATAGATCCACCTACAGAAAGGAAGGACCCAGGGAGTTTTCACATCCCATGTGCTATAGGAGAAACAATGATTGATAAATGACTCTGTGACCTGGAAGCAAGCATCAACTTAATGCCTCTATCCATCATGAAAAAACTTTAAATCAATGAGCTAAAGCCCACGGACCTAATCATCAATTGGCTGACAAAACTCAAAAAAGGCAATAGGAGTGGTTGAAAAAGTTTAGTGAATTGGAACTACTTCCTTTCCACAGACTTGTTTCTTTGGAGATGGAAGAGAATCACATCCATCCCATCATCCTGGGGAGACCATTCTTACCCACAGCCAGGGGATTTATAGATGTGGAGTGAGGAGAGCTAATATTGAGGATACATGATGAACAACTCATTCAATGTCTTCAAACCTCACAAGAAGCAGATCAAGAAAACAAAGAATCGAAGGAAGAGCACAATAAGGCACTGATGGAATAAACAAGCACAGAAGCACAAACAATACACTTGAGAATCCCGCTAGGTGACAAGCAATATGGTCAGAAGGAATAACAGCCAAGTGTACCCCAAGAGGAGCTAGACCCACCAGAGTAATGACCAGCAACAAAATCTTCCTGAAAAAAGAAACCACAGGGAGCAAGGCAACATCAAGGGAAACAAGAAAAAGGCCCCAAGGGGAGGGAGGAACAAGAAGATCCCTACAGAGGATTTCTCTCTAGAAGATGAAGTGATCTCTGCTTATTTCCATCTATCCCACCTCATCTCCCCACCATCCCATCTCAGCCACCTCAAGTGTACACCATTAGAAAATTCTTTCCTTAGAACATGTAGAGCTTCTTAATAAAGCCAATGGAAGACAGATTCACTACAAGAGGGGAAGATTTGAAGCACTACCACCACCCTGACAAAGGCCAAACGTCAAGCTAATGATGTTAAGAAGTGCTTCATGGGAGGCAACCATGTTTTATATCCTTTCAGTAGTTTTAGGATTTTTAAAGTAGCTAATAAAGCAAAGTTCATGAATTCTAAATCAATTTTGACAAGCACTTAGAAAAATCTCTACATGCAGCATATAATGAATGACAAGTTTGTGTTCAAGGCACACTAAGAGGGCATGAACACAATTCATATCATGTCAGTCTTAGAGCCTTAATCAAATCATTTTTATACCACATGATCACAAACTAAGTTTGGTGTCACCAACGTTGCATGCATGAGCACTTAGCTGGTCGGTTGGTTTGCATTCATGAATGGCACTTAGTTAGTCAAAAGCAAAAATTAAAAAAAAAGTAGTTAGCCATCCCTATTTTTCTACACAATTCAAACTAATCTCTCTTCTTTCTTTTGTCTTGCAAGGAAATTGAAAGGAATGTTGGAGGGAACTGATAGGACAAGAAAAGGAAGGGGGTTGAGAGAGAGAGGGAAACCAGCAAGTGCACTGGGTCGTCCAAGTAATACCTTACGTGAGTAAGGGTCGATCGCACAGAGATTGTCGTCTTGAAGCAAGCTATGGTCACCTTGTAAATCTCAGTCAGGCGGATTCAAATGGTTATGGAGTTTTAATAAATAAAAAGATAAATAAATAGAAAATAAAGATAGAGATACTTATGTAATTCATTGGTGGGAATTTCAGATAAGCGTACTCAGATGCTTTGCTCCTCTTAAATATCTGCTTTTCTACTGCCTTCATCCAATCCTTCATACTCCTTTTCATGGCAAGCTGTATGTTGGGTTTCACCGGCGTCAATGGCTACCTCCCGTCCTCTCAGTGAGAATGGTCCAAATGCACTGTCACCGCATGGCTAATCATCTGTCGATTCTTGATCATGTTGGAATAGGATTTACTATCCTTTTGCGTCTGTCACTACGCCCAACACTCGCGAGTTTGAAGCTCGTGACAGTCATCCCTTCCCAGATCCTACTCGGGATACCACAGACAAGGTTTAGACTTTTTGGATCTCAGGAATGGCCGCCAATAATCCTAGCTTATACTACGAAGACTCCGATCTTTCGGAATGGAGGCTAAGAGATACATGCTCAGTCTTAAGTAGAACGGAAGTGGTTGTCAGTCACACGTTCATGAGTGAGAATAGTGATGAGTGTCACGGATCATCATATTCATCATGTTGAAGTGCAAGCGAATATCTTAGAATACGAATAAGCATGAATTGAATAGAAGAACAATAGTACTTTGCATTAATACTCGAGGAACAGCAGAGCTCCACACCTTAATCTATGGTGTGTAGAAACTCCACCGTTGAAAATACATATGTGAAAATAGGGTAGGCATGGCCGAATGGCCAGCCTCCCAAAACGTGAACAATGGTTCCAAGATTCCAAAGATAGATGAAAATACAATAGTCAAAAGGTCCTATTTATAAGAAAACTAGCTACTAGGGTTTACAGAAATAGGTAAATGATGCAGCAATCTACTTCCGGGCCCACTTGGTGTGTGCTTGGGCTGAGCATTGAGCTTTACATGTGTAGAGACCTCTCTTGGAGTTAAACGCCAGCTTTTATGCCAGTTTGGGTGTTTAACTCCAACTTTTATGCCAGTTCTGGCGTTTTGACTTCAGAATAGGGCAGAAAAGGGGCGTTTGAATGCCAGTTTGCGTCGTCAAAACTCAAGCAAAGTATGGACTATTATATATTGTTGGAAATTCCTGGATGTCTACTTTCCAACGCAATTGAGAGCGCGTCATTTGGAGTTCTGTAGCTGCAGAAAATCCATTTCGAGTGCAGGAAGGTTAGAATCCAACAGCATCAGCAGTCCTTTGTCAGCCTCTGAATCATATGTTTGCTCAGGTCCCTCAATTTCAGCCAGAAAATACCTGAAATCACAGAAAAACACACAAACTCATAGTAAAGTCCAGAAATATGAATTTTTCATAAAAACTAATAAAAACATCCCTAAAGTAGCTAGAGTTCCTACTAAAATTTACCTAAAAACAAATGCCAAAAAAGTCGTATAAATTGTCCGCTCATCAGTCATCCTGAGTCAGAACCTGATTGTCAAATCTTGAACCGAGATGATGGAACAGTGGATGCGGTGCCTCTTTAGACTCGTCCTCCTTCACCCGTGTTGATGCTGCTGGAAAATCTTTGGGAATCATCATGATTATTCTGATGTTTTGTGTAGATAGCCCGGCTTGTGGGCATTTTGAACTTTTTTAATTGATTTTTGTAACATTAAAGTATTATAGATAATTAATAATAATTTTTCTTAGTTTGTTGTTTAGCAATTTATTTTGAAAAACATATTTTTAAAACAAAAGTATTTTTCGAGCTCTTGGGGCTGATTTTGGTGGCCTCTGAGCTTGTTAGTATTATAACTTGTGCTTTTTATGACACATTTGTCTGCATCTGTCTGGTACGTTTTTAGATTTTTGAGAGTGTTGGAACCTCATTGCCCGACCTCTTTGGATTGCTTTGTATTTTCACATGCTTGTGGCTTGATTCTTTCTAAGGTTGTGGATGTTTGGATCCAACTTGAATGTCGACTTCCTTACTTTCCGGTTGAGTTATTTCTAGTATCCTCTTTTTGGACCTTTGTCAGGTTTCCTTTAGGGATTTCCTTTTTATAACTTGTTTTGTGGGGGGCCGACTTCATCATGTTCGATTCCTTTTAAAGTTATTTCTAAAGTAATCATACTTTTTTGGACCTTTGTCAGGTCTCTTTAGGGATTATTTTTTTATAAACTTGTTCGTGGGAGGCCGACTTCATGCATGTTGGTCCCTTATGAGTTATTTCTAGTAATCGTGTTTCTTGGACCTTTGTCAGGTCTCCTTTCAGGGATTTAACTTTTTATAACATTCTGATTTTGGGGCTGACTTCTTTGCATCGATCCCATTCTAAGTTATTTTTTAGTAATCGCTCTTTTTTAGGGCTGGCCAGGCCTCTTTCCGGGGATTGAACTTTATAACTTTGGTTATTTGTGGTCGAATGGTCTGACTTCTCTATGTTGGCCTGTCTTTTAAGTTATTTTTTAGCAACCCATTTTATTAAGACCTCGTCAGGTCCTTTCCTATGGATCACTTTCGATAACTTTTTTGCATTATTCTGTTTTGTCGCTTTTCATCTTTTGCCGATTTTAGTTAAGTCCAGGTTTGAATCCCTGTTTGGTTGACCTTTTGATGAATTTTGTTGTTCATACCTTTTTTTTGATATTTATGTGGTCAGACAGTGGAATTTGGTCTCACTTTCTACCAGATATTGTAGTTTTATAATCGGGCGATGATTTTTTAGCATTTCAGACA
>QBTX01000771.1:0-50775 GCA_003063285.2 Arachis monticola
GTGATGACTATATCATCAACATAAACAACCAGATAGATGCACTGTCCATGTGAGTTGTGTTGATAGAACACTGAGTGGTCAGATTCGCTTCTTTTCATGCCAAATCTTTGAACAACAGAGCTGAATTTGCTAAACCAAGCTCGTGGAGATTGTTTTAACCCATAAAGGTAGCGATTCAACTTGCAAACCAATCTTGACTCCCCCTGAGCAATAAATCCAGGTGGCTGCTCTATGTATACTTCCTCGTGAAGGTCTCCGTGAAGAAAAGCATTCTTGATATCTAATTGATACAATGGCCAATGACGGATTGCTTCAATACAAAGAAATGTGTGGACAGAAGCAATCTTTGCTACCGGAGAAAAAGTTTCTTGATAATCCCCATATGTTTGACTGTAACCCTTGGCAACCAAATGAGCCTTGAGACGATCAACTGAACCATCAAGTCCAACCTTAACAACATACATGCATAGGGACCCAAACACTGAATTTCCTGGAGGAAGACAAACCAACTCCCATGTACCACTATACTCGAGCATTCATTTCATCAATCATAGCTTGTCTCCATTCTGGATGAGAAAGTGCCTCATTGACACACTTAGGAGTAGGTATAGAAGATAATGTGGAAACAACAGCATAGTATGGTGGGGACAATCGATGAAAGCTCAAGAAATTATAAATTGGATGAGGATTTCTAGTGGTACGATTACCTTTCCGAAGAGCAATCTTAAGCTCATCAACAGATACAGTTTGATCCGAAGTAGGGGGACCCAAAGGAGTAGAACATGTATCACCATCCTCTACCATCTCAGACTATGAATGATTTGGCCAAGGGCGACGGTGATAGACAATTAATGGTTGTTGTGGTGGACTAGAAGTAATGGTTTGAGGGATGATGACACTATCAGCGTTAGCGGAGGAACCATTTGTGGTGGTTGTTGGATTTTTTGGTAAGGGCAATAAGGGTGGACCAAAATAAGGAATTGGAAGAACTTCTAAGACAACATTAGAGTCAACATGCGAGGTAAAGTATGAGGTAAAGTATGGTGTGTCTTCAAAAAATGTCACATCAGCAGAAACATAATGACGATGAGTGATAGGAGAGTAACATCTATACCCTTTTTGGAGCCTAGAGTAACCAAGAAAAATATATTAATAGACCGAACAGATAAGTTATCTTGAACAGGAGAGAGATTATGAACAAAACAAGTACACATAAACACACAGGGAGGAACATGGTACAATTTATCCTTAGGGAACAAAATGGAATGAGGAACTTGGTTATTTAAAAAAGAGGATGGCATACAGTTAATTAAATAACAAGCTGTTAAGACTGCATCTCCCCAAAAACATATAGGGACATTAGAATGTAACGGTAAAGTACGGGCTGTTTCAACGAGACGTCTATTTTTTCTTTCGGCAACTCCATTTTGTTGTGGTGTATGGGAACATGTGGACTGGTGCAAAATACCATGAGATGTCCTAAAGAAAAAAAAAGATTTGGAAAAATATTCTCTGGTCGCTACGGAGAACCCTAATAGTTTTATCAAACTGTGTCTGAATTTCAGCAACAAAGGAAGTAAAGATGGAAAATAGTTCAGAACAATCTTTCATTAAATATAACCAAGTACAATGAGAAAAACCATCAATGAAAGTAACAAAACACTTAAAGCCCGAAGAAGAAGACCCACGACTAGGACCCCATATATCAAATTGAATAAGAGAAAGGAAATGACTCGTATTGATTCTTATTGTAATTAACAAAGTAAGACCTAACATGCTTTTCAAGTTTGCAGGATTCACATTTCAAAGACTAACTTAGCATAAGTAGGAACCATAGTTTTAAGCTTTGACAGACTCGGATGACCTAACCGATTATGAAGGAGATTAGGTGATGCAACACTCATACAGACCACAGGATGAGTTGACCTAAGATGGTAGAGACCTTGTGACTCATATCCTGCACCAACCGTCTTCCCCGTACGACGGTCCTGTATAACAAAGGAATCAGCATCAAATGTGACACAACAATTAAGAGACCGGGTAAGTTTGCTGAGTGAAATTAAATTGAAAGGGTAGTTTTTGACAAATAAAACTGAGGTCAAAGACAGCCAACTCCTGTGCCAACAACTTTGGATGCAGAACCATCACCATATATAAATTATCTAACTTTGTCTTGAGGGCTTCTAGAGTGTCGGCTTGTAAAAACAAGTTTAACTCCTCCATTGCAGCTTGGGATCGAGTACCAAAACTAGTCACATCATGATCAATCTGCTCAAGGGAAAGCCAATTTCTGAGTGGAATCATATAGGCACTGGATATCATTTGCAAATAAGCTGCAAGTCTTTTTCCAAAAGGAAGAACAGGTCTTAAAAGACCTTAAATTAACTAAGATTGCAGGATCAACTGACTGCCATAATAATGCACACAATTGATAGTCAAACCTTTCCCATTGAGTTCTATTTTCTTCAGGAATTTCATGGGGTGATTTAGTGAGGTGGTCTGAGAGACCTTGACCTAAGAATCATAATTCTACAGATGCTGACCACCCAAAGAAGTTTATACCATTCAATTTTTCAGATGTAATTGTAGGAGTACCAGAAAAGGCAAACGTAATTGGTATGGTATTGGATAGTTTAGGATGAATGTTGGGGTTGTTAAACCTTCTGCTGGAGTATTTGCACTAGCAACGGACATTCTGAATTAAAAATAAAAAAATAAAAAAATAAAAACACTGCATTTTAAGGTTCAGAAGTTGTACAAAAGGACTTTTTTTTTTTTAATAGAAGAGGCTAAGGGACGGTTCACAAGGAAGAAAACGATAGAAACAGAAACAAAATTTGAGAAGAGAGATGAAAAATTAAAGGGGCTGAACAGGGGGCAGAGTTACGTGAAATTGGGCTGAGAAGGGTTGAACAGGGGCAGTGAAATGGATGGTTTAAAGAAAATAATGATGGAGTGACTTCTAACTACCACCGGTGCCAAAATCGGAACCAGGAATCACCAACGAGTTGAACGGCATTGATAGTGCCGAAAGCGGAGCTCCGGAAGGTGGCGCGTGGGCTTCACGCTCCGGCGGACTGATTGGACAAAAGCAGCGTGTGGAAGCGCATGAGCAGCTCGCCGGAGGTGGGTTTCTGTGAGGTGACTGACCGGAACATTCTGAGGTTGACTGTTGGCTTGATTTTCCCAGATAAGAGCAGCGAACTGATAGAACACCACACTGGTGGCTGAAAAACCAGAAAAGGGCTGGAAAACAGAAAAGAACCCTATGCTCTGATACCATGTTTAGACAGTGATTTATTGTGAAAAGCTTGAGGTTACTGAACTCCTCAGCTCATATATTATATACACTAATTAATCATTACAATACCTGCTAAAGATAAAACACAATTATTCATAATTGATTCTACTCTAACCTAATCTAACTTAATTGACACCTAACAGCTAATTGACTGAATTATTTGAATATGATATCAACACCATCTATTGCGATATATATATATATTTTTTTAATGGTGGATGGAAATTGGAAATGAGGGGGACGGGRGCTGCCTAGTATACAAGCATACTGCATTAACGCAAGATCCGAGAAACGGATTGGTCCCCAGATAATGTGCATATGATGGAGTCAAGAATATTCGAACAATTGCAATATTTTTCTGTAATTTGGAAGGAAATGAGTGGGGTGAGGGGTTGCCCGGTGCACAAACATCATGCGTTAACGCAAGGTCTGAGGGAAGGGCCACACCTAATACTTCTCCAAACCAGAACTAAACATAATGATTGAATCATTGCATGGTGTCTTCTAAAATCAGCCTAGATATACAGATATGACGCAAAGGAGACTAAAAGTTTACACTTTGTCATGAAATACCTAAAAGGAAAAATAAGAGTCAGTGTGGCAGAATTGTTCGCATATAGATGTTACAGATTATCACTTTTTGAATGAACTATTAGAAATCAGACACATTAATTCCTTCCTAGGGAGGCATAAAATCAAGTTCACAGAAGAGATATTTCACACATTACCTAACCCAGCAATTTCGACAGACATCTGGGTCACATTCACGTCCAGCAGCAAAGCATGGGCATTGGCGACTTCTGCACTGACTCTTGGCACAATGGCATCCTCTAAACCGATTTTTGCAGCTCTTTGAACAACTGAAGGTAGAAGAGCTAATTTACTACATTTAAATCATAGCTTGTTAACAATTCCATTATTCATGTTGTACAGTAGTTCACAAATTAAGTTCAAAATGCATTTTAGGAGCTTTTCCAATCATGGAAAAGAAAAGTTTTGAAGAGAATAGCTTCATGTTTACAGTTATACTTATATATCTCTGTGTACTGTTTATTCCTTTATGTGTTCAATGCCTTGGCTAACCAGGTAACCATATTTAACCACCGTCATTAGATTCCATCAATGGCCAACAAAAACATGAACTACCCTGCAATTTTCTCTCCTATTTTGTTACTGAATAAGTTACTTAACTAAATGAAAAAAATGGACATACCCACAGTATTTTTCACAGCAATTTCCAACATTAGCACAAGGGCATTGCTTTCCACACATTGACTGACATCCACATGGTGTATACTGCTTGCAAGATTGATTTTTCCCATCAGCAATTCTTTTCCATATTGATGGATGGCCAGCAGACTTCCAGGAATATTTGAACTTCCTTGTTTTGCCCCTTTTCCTCAGCAGCCGGGACCTTGACGCAATATCTTGGTTCTAACATTAAAACACGCATTAAAAGCAATCGTGGCATCAAATGGTCGTGTACTGGTGAATGTTAGCACTAGTATCATTAAAATACTAGAATTGAATAATAGGAATTTGTATTGAATAGGGAAATCACTAACAATGTGCTAGTTACCCTAGAAATTGGGGAAAATAGAAGTGTAACTGTGTATATACATGGGCAGTGGAACAGTAAGTGCTCCACAATACCTCCAAGAGACAACTCTCAAAATGATCAATCATACCTAATTATTAATTAATCCCTTCTAAATTTTATAGTAACTAACTCCTCCAARTAACTAATGAGTCCTAAAAGCGCAAAAAAAAAAAAAAAAAAACAGTAGGGTAGTGAAAAAGGGGTTGGTAGAAGTTGCTAGAGCAAACTTTCTATAAAAAATTCAAGTTTGTAAAGCTGAACCTTCAGATAATACTTTATTACTTTTAAAAATATGAACTTATCCACACATAAGGAAACAAAACATGAGTAACAAGAATCTTTCTAAGGCTAAATTATAAGAAAGAAGAGTATAATATACATCAGCTCACAAAAGTAACTCAATCCCTTTATATGTAAAAACCTGCGGATGTTATTAYGATGCTAAATATAAAATGCCTTCAAACCTCTGATAATCAAATACTGTAACTATTTATTTCGTTTTTCTTTTTCCTTTGATAAAAATACAGTAATCATTCGTATTTCTAAAAGTTCAATGTCAAATGAGATTATTGAGATACGCATTATCCTACATCCACACAAATTGGGCTATATAAACATTTTTACATTAATAAACTAACAACATTTTGTTACAATACAATAACCAAACCTCATCCCAAAAGGTGAGGTGTACTATATATGGAAAGTTGCCTTTTTGATATTCACCATGCCTTAAAAAAGAAAAAGAACGTAAGGTAAAGATGTGGACAATAAACCAGGATTTCTCACCATGCATTGTGTATCAGTTTTTCCCTTGCAATCAGCGGTCGAACTTGAGGTAACGCTTGATATATGGGGCATTGACACTGCACCGGCTTGCATGTAATTAGCTATTTCCATGCAAGTCTTCAAGCCAGAAAGTAAATTTCTTGCTATGAGACAACTACATAGGATGATTTGCACATTAGATGAGCACAAACTTGAAAAATTTAGACCTCCACAAATAGTGGGACATTTATGACTAGATGATGCATTCAGCTTTGGTTTTATTTACTACTGAACCATAACTAGGGAAGTTAACTGCACAAAGAATTCAAACCATGAATTTTAGGAATTCCACATTGCTTTGTTGAGAGAACATATAGATGATATATGTCGAACATATCACAAGTTCAATAGACAACTATGGAAAAGCTTTTGATTTAAGTACAGTACCGGTATTATTGGGAAGCATTAGTCAAATCAATTATACCGTTATTTAGTTAGAGAAGCAATGAAAGTTACTAGATGACAAATACAGTTTCCTTTAGTCTGTTCCCCTACTCCCCTCAGAATCCCCCATCCCTCTGGCTGATATATATCATAGTTATTTTCCCCCACCCTTATCATTTTCCTTTCTCAAGTGAACTGCACAATAATTGCTTTTTGAGAATATAGTTGAAACATGATTGTTTGCTTGTAGAAAAAAAAGGCAAACAATTTAATATACTCCATAAAAATTCACAGGGAAAGTTCAACAAATACTTCTTCAAAGTTGGTTTCTCTTTTTCCCCATATCTACGCATGTTGTCAAGGAAAAAAAAATGCAATTGAAACTAACACATAAGTAAATGAAACATTAGACAGGAAGTCGACAGATACTTCAAACTAAATTTTGGACATCCTAGAATTCCAGAACACATTAATATGAGGTGAAATACAGAAATATCCATACCTGTTTCTGCCAAACATTTCTATTCCCTTCAAGTATAGTTCTTTCTCAAGAGGTTTCCAATCTGAGAAACTACGAATCCCATCAACTTTTTCTTCCATTGGATTCGAAACCTTGAACTCTCTCTCAATTATAGCATCTTTTGGTCCATCCCCAACACTTTTGTCTTGCTCACCATGGAAAGTGCTAGAAAAAGTTACTGATTTATTTGAAGCATGTTCAATAGATTTGTCCAAATTTGCACTGGTGCCTTTACCTTCATCACATGCATCCAAGCTGTGGCTCTTTCTATGACCAATAATTGTAGTATCCTCATCATTGGCAATTCTTTTCTGCTTTTTTGAAGAATTCTGAGAATCATCAGGAGGCAATGTTGAGACACATACTGCTGTGTCTAAATGATTAGTGTTCTTCCGTTTACCCACACTTTCTGAGACAGGAATATTTATATTCAGATCTTCATGACAATCAACTTCAGTCGAAAACGACATAGTAAGCTGATCATRWGYTTCCTTGGTATTGGAGGATGCCAATATCGAATWTCCTTCTTCCATAATTGTGGATTTCTTATCCTGAAAAGATCTGATCATGGAATTCTCTGACAAACTTTTTATAACCTTCGACTGCAGGCAAATGAAATGGCAACGAGTCTTAGACAATTCCCTCATCAAACATATATGATACTTTGATTCGTTGCACTCAGAATTGGGTGCTTGGTTTTTTAACTCTAGACACACAGATATAGAGACACTAATTCATCAGGTATGAAGAAGAAAGCATGTGTTATTAAGCCTGGATACATCAGATGAATATTTTGACTATGATAATATTGTAATTAAAAAACAGCAACATAGTAATGCCTAAGTGAATGAATAGTTGAAGGCATCACATCTAGAATACTATTGGAGGYAAAACCATTCTTCATTTYACCCTTTTTCATCTCTTTTGAAGTTAAAAWCATGTAACAGCACTACTTMCCTATCTGCCTCTAACTATGAAACYTATGTCGAAGARGAAGAATACCTGAAGGTAACACTGTTCACTGCATGGAATTCTATCACCTTCAGGCCCAGACCAAACTGTCAGCTTCTCACACTGTCAAGGAAACCGTCAAATTAACTAAGTAGCGGAATTGCTGCAAATTTAGTTTTGAAACAGTAAATCCTTTATCCTTAACGTGGTCCTTCAAAGATATACTTGACATCAAGTTAATCGTCAAAAATATTTTAGGACTTTGTTGATCTGACAAGCAAATAGATATCAATTCAGTCCTTAATAATATTTTTTTTTCTTTTTTTCATCTTTTTTTTTTTAGTTTTTGAGATGATCCTTAAGTTATCGTTATTCTGTTCAATGAAGCGTCAAACTGATGTAACAATACTACTTTGATGTCTTGTATATATTTTAAGGATCAGATTGAGCATCTACTCTCTAAATGAACATATGAACAGATTCCTCACAGGGTATATTAAAGGCTGAGAACAACCGTGCAATTGACAGTCAAAAACCTGCTCTAGGGAAGGAGAAAAGAATACATTCACAAGATGTTAATTATCACATCAGATYCTTCAATRAAGCTTAAAATGTTTTAAAATAACAATTTTGRATGTACCAGGCACCGGCGGCAGAAGAGGTTATCAAAAGAATCTAATGCAGCATTCAGGCTTTTCTCTCGATGAATGCCAACAGAAGATTCAAGCTCTCCTGTATCTTCTGAATGCTGGACAACATTTCTTAGGTTATCTTCCTTCATGATTTTGTACCGTTCCTGCATATGTTTCACAAAAGCCATTTCCCCAAGAATTAAAATGGCTTCRCGTGTATACCTCATTTACAATTTAATTTTAACAATCAAGCATAATAGCCTTGCTCATAAATTACTCTGTTACCTGAATTTCTAAACTGGTGCCCCCAACAAACTGGCTCACAATAGCCAATACATCTTCATTTATGCCATGTTCCTCAAATGCCATCCTAGTAAATTCAAAAGTCAACATACGAAAACTTTAAGAATACTTTCAAGAAAGGAGTACTTTGAAAATTTGATAAAGATGGAAAATTATGGGTGATGAATTCAAATATGGCACTACAAATCCTGCACAATCACAATACTTTGAGTTCCAACAAAGCATTGATGCTACTTTTAATTACATATGTTACTAAGGATTCATATAGGCAAGCTAAAATTTTTACTGTCAAGATCAATTGCTTCTTTACATGAATCTTTCTTCGAAAACTGATGGAATTTTTACAAACAACTCCATCATATCCATTTTAACCTACCATAGAAGTCGGTCTTCAGCCTCAGAAAATTCATGTTTTTCTTCCTCTGGTTCTGTTAACTCTTCCTCACTGTCACTACATATCAGTGCTTCACTTCCATGTTGGTCATAGTAGATACGCCTTCTTCCWACAACTGATTGATCTTCAGCCATTTTCTGATTTCTGTTACATGTGAAAGATTTGGAAATACAGAAGATATGTTAAACAGATGGAACAATCAATCAATTTTGAAATTTAAGTTTGTATGTCTAKATGGAATACAATTCATGAAACCCATAGTTTCCCCTWATGGCAAAAATTTCATATATGTAAAACCTAACTAGAAKTTAAAACTTCAAACCTGCCCAAAAATATCCAAGATGTATATGGTGGTAATCCTTCAACATATGGYATCTTAATWGTTGTGGCAGGTAATATGTCTTGATTGCCATGGTCTTTATCTCCTGAACCATGAGAGAAAGCATTGAATTTACACAAAGGATGGTCGATTCTGGAAGAAAGCAAGGGACTTGCARTTGTTTCATCCCTCTCTGAAGATTCTCTACTTGATATTGCTGACATGATGACTGAAGTATGACATTTTAGCATCTTCTCATTCTTCTTAAGTTTTTCCTACATAAACATAAATAAGGGTAATTGCAAGCTGACCAGCAAGGTACAAAAAATAGAAAGGCATCGCCACATTGCAATTTTCTATTAGATACATTCAACACATTTTTTTTCCTAAAGTAGTCTTATCCTGAGAAGGCAGTAGAATAAACTAATTTGTTTGCAACTGATACAAAAGGTTAGAATTTGTAGTTGAATCCACAGCTTAGTGGTTAAGACTCTTGCATCCAAGCCTGGGGCCTCCTGTTCCCCACTCCCCTTATTATCTTTGGTAAATTTAAAAAAAAAATGTTACAATTTGAGCTATTAATTTTGATTGTGATTTTTCACCTAAGCACAGGCAGTATCCAATTTTTCTAGGACAAGTGAAGAACTAAACTAACTACTCTACAAAATCTAGTGTGCTCAATATATTTAGTGCCTTTAAGGTTTAATTCTGTTTTGCTCCATAAACAGTGAAAGAACAAAGGGAAATGGATCCTCTCAATTTTTCACAATTGAGAATGTAACGTGTGATATCTAACCCTTCAATATTTTCTRTCTCATATTTTTTCTTGGTCTCACTTATGGAATGTATAGTGAGAAAAAATTTTTAGGAGGATCCAGTCCAAGAACAAGGTTGAATGTCTTGGATGCATGACAGCACAATGAGTAAGATTCAGTAAGATAACTAACTAAATGCAACAATTCCTGAGGTTACAATTGAGAGGCGAGGAATGGAATAAAWGGGAGGTTGTAGCCATTAGCCAAAAGGTGCTTCTCCCCGATGATCCATTCTCTAGAATGACTTCCATCCTAAGCATGTATATTTTTTAACMCTACAATTGATTCAATAATAAAGAAATTAATGATCCAAAATTTGAGGATATACTAATTAGTCTATGTTCCTGTTTTTCTCCCAATTGTTTGATAGCTACCAATATGTTTTGGGCCAGCAAACACATCTACAAAATGGACACAAACACAATTGCCGACTTACTTTAACAAAGACAATTCTCTCTGCCTGGATTTGCTTTCTCAACTGATTTATCTTCATCAACAAGGATCCACCAACACCATCATTTGCAGACTCCCCATGTTMTTTCTGTCAWTATATCACAAATCATAATAATCATGTTCAGATATTACTTCAGGAATCAAAGCCCCTTCACGCATTTAAGAAAAAAATAGTGTCCACAAACAAAAGAATGTGGTAAATTCCAATTCTCACACGAATTAGCACATAAACTTGTACCATTTTATTAACAGTGAATCAAAATTCACGATCAAAGTGATCCTAAGCCCTATTCCTGAACTCAAGTGATTCTGGTATTCACAGTACAGAGAGAGAAAAAAAACAGAGGAACAGAGTGGTTCTATCAGTAACAGTGAGTTCTCTTTGACTAAGCGATTAAATTCAAAATTCTCTGCAATAATCAAAATCAATTTAATTGAAGCACGTGATCAGGTAGCACTGATACTTAAATTGTTTGATTCGAAGAAAGAAACAGAACAGGGATAGCTATGAGTTTGGGGAGGGGGTAAAAGTGGAACTAACTCGAAGCTTAGAAGCAGAGTCACTGGTCTTGGAGACCATGGATGATGATGAGGTTGACGATGCGATCAGTGATGAGAGAGAGAGAAGTGCGTGTGTTGGTGCGTTGCGTTGAGTCTTTAGTGTTTGGAAGAAGAGAAGAACGAGAAGAGAAAGAAACGCTTTTGACACGTTTTGGTGTTAGAGAGAAGTGATTAGTGAGTGTGAGTGACGTCGAGGTCTACAGGCTACAGCTACAGAGGAAACAGAAGAACGTAATTTCTGGCTGCCGTTTCATGTTTCGCCATTTACTGTCTCTGCCTTTCTATCAAGTATCTACAGTCTACACTCATTATTTCCTTCCACGGCATTTTACGTTACTTTCGCGCACCTTTGGCTGTGGGAACTTTTAACTAATCTTTTTGGTCGATGAAGCTATGGGGAGTGGGACTGAATTAATGTTTACATTGATTCAAGTCAATTTGATTTCTAAAAAAGAATTAATTCGAGTCCATTAGTTATTTAATTTTTTAGCAACGTGTCTTAACATGATAACGTCAACCAAAAAGCTAGTGAGAAGAGTAATTTATCTCAAGTTAATATCTTTTAAAAATAGTTAATTATCTTTTATCATAAAAAAATTCAACCATTGATAATATTAACCACGAAAGATTTGAATAAACATGCTAACTATTAAAAATTCCATTTATTTGGTCATTGACTAAACATTTATTTGTAACTTTAACTTTATTCTCTTTTTTTAATCAATGCAACTTATAAGGACGAGAATGTAACTTGATTGAAAATTTCAATTTATCTATCATATAATTTGAAACAACATTTTCACAACTTTAATTATCTATAATAACCTTGCGAATCTTCTCTTCAACAGTGCATCTTATATGAAAGATGTTGTGGCGTCGCCAACTCTCATCTTCTATTATCCTTGTGGTATTTAAGTTTCGACAAACTACTAAAACTTCTCCACAATCGGCTGGAATTTCTTCAATAGCATAGTTCACCTCACCTTCTCTTGAGTGGTATCAGAGCCGATGGTTAATTGGTTGGTTTAAGAAATATTCAAGGTGAAGTATCGAAAGTCTTCCCGACAAAAGTAGTCCGGACGGCATGTCCCACAGTGTGGTACGGCGGTGTGATAGATAAATACTCATATGTGGTGGAGGAGCTAAAGGGAAATTGATGTTTGATGTGGAGGAGACTCACACTTGAGGGGGAGATTGTTAATGTTGCAAATGTTAGGAGTAGTGAAATTAGTCCCACATTGAAAAAAGTAAGGAAGAGTGAGGAGTTAATAAGATAAGAGACTCATTAACTTACTACCTTAAAGTTTTGAGTTGGATATAGTGATTTATTATTTTATGTTTTCTCACTTGATTTCTCCCCGAAATCTTTCCAAATGTAATCTCATAATGTAATCTCATTTTATGTTATTCTAACTTTAGTTTTTGAAAGATGCCTTTAGTGGAGTATCTTACGTGATAATATAATTTGTAACATAAAAATAACTCAACTAATTTGATTAAATAAAATAAAAATTAATTATTTTTTTGTTAGTACGAATTTCAATTTTTGTTGCAAAATTTGACTATAGTGTAAATTGACTCATAAGAATTGAGTCAAAAAAGTCTTGAACGAAATCGGTTTATTACAAAAAAAAAAACAGAAATTTGACGGAGTAAGGACTCAACTATAAAAAAACAGAACTTTAATTATGAGATGAGTCGAGTCGAAAAGGACCTGATTTAAAAGTTCATACTTGCACGTGGTTTTATTCAAAAGCACTATATAGAATGTAGGGTTTGAAGAGTAAGGCAAAAGTAAAGACGCGAGGTGTCCACCTTGAGGAGCAAGGTCTTTCACAATCAAGACAACGTCATGGGTTGTGAAATTCCGAGAAAATGGAAGAAGGTAGATTGTGCTAAGAGAAGAGCATTATGCAGTCCACTCCTTATGGTCTATAAATAAGAGAAGTCTAGAGTTAAGGAGACTTCAATTTAAACACTTCACCATCACACAAAAATTCTACAAATTTTCAGTCTGACGCAATGGAAGTCAATGGAATGCAAGTGCAAGTAAGTGTCTAGAGTCCACTTTTCATTTATTTTCTTTGCTTTCTTTTTATTTTCAATTTATGTTTATTTCTTTTCTTTACGTACTTTTCCTTGTATTTCTTTACTTCACGTATTTTATTCTTATTTTAAGCATTTTGATTTCATTCAATTTCAATTTTACTTTCTTATTTGTTTAAAACTTTCACTTATTTTACGTACTTCTTTCTACTGCAATTCTTTACATTAGTTGTCATAGTTTAATATTATTGAGCATTTCATACAGTTTTAATACAAACACTAAGTAATTCTCAGGTTGAGTCTATTTTTTTTCAGATGAGTCGTATCTGCTCTCCGAACTGAGATCTTGATACAAGCTTGATTCGACACCCTGTCGAGGTTTCCAAAAATCAAGTGAAACCAATTGGCATGCCCAGTAGGACCTTGGATTAAGTCAACATGTCAAACTTTGCATGTGATTACGCAGTGACAAATTAATAATGTCTGATAAAGCCTCTACTTCAACTGATACGTCGAATAATAATACTGGAGAACATATAAGTGGCCCAGAAACTAAGGCTAATCAATCAATAGGTACTTTAAGTCGAAGGATGAACCCTTTGCTCAGAAAAGGAATCCCTTCACCTGTGGTTACTACGTGGCCTCCATATGGATTGCCTCCAAAATATCTTCGCCATTGAAAAATTCCAACATGGGATATATAGGAGGTGCAGCCACTACAAGGAACAATCCCTTGTATAATCCTATACCTCCTCCAGGTTACCTTCTAGTGGGTATTGTAAAACCTTGGATATTTGAAATTTAAAATAATAAGTTAGTTATAATTTATTAGAATTGTTTAGGATTTTATATTCAGAAAATTATTTCACTATAAATATTTAAGTCATATAATTTTCATAATAATTGGATATTTTCTTATTTAAAATTTAGAGTTTTAGTAATTAAAAAATAATGACGATTTGTTAACTCAATAATGCTCCGCATCTATGTAATTTCCCTAACCAAGTTAACCAAGTTCTTTTTTCTTCACGCACCCGCCACCTTTAACGTAAAGCAGCTTCCTCAACGTAGAGCTTCACTTTCTCAACATAAAGCTTCTCTTTGTTGTTCTTCTTCTTCAATGTAGAGCTTTTCTTCCTCAACGTAAAGCTTCTCTTCATTCTTCACTGCTCTGATTTTCTTCTTCGTTTTCTTCTTTGATTTGCATTGCATTTATGTTCTTTGTTTTCTCTGTTTGATTTACATTGCATTTATGTTCTTCATTTTTAGATTTCAAATTTCTTCTTCATTTTTAGATTTCAATAGCATATCAAAATAATGAATGCTTCAAGTTCAAATCAGAGCGATTTGGATTATTCTTCTGAATCGAATCAAATGGACGAGGTTTAGATTAGTTAATTTTGAATGGAATTGAACATAATTGCTAAATCCAGTTGTTTATAAACACAATTTTATGTTCATTTGGTATTGTACATTGGTTTCATTTTGATAATATTTTTGGTTCATTCCAGACATAGGTTGTAAACCCCGCTAAAATTAGCAAATAATTAGTCAATAAATCGAATTTTAATTAGGAAAATAAAAAATGTAAATATATTATTAAAATAAGTTAGAGCTCTTCAAAACGAGAATTTTGACACTAATTTCAAAAAAAATTAGCCTAAGATTGGGTTGGATGGGCCAAACTGGTTGAATCGGGCCCAAACCGGACTCAATCACTTAAATGGACAAAAGCCATCTCCTTCCCCTTTTCAGCAAAGAAACACCCTAAACAGCCTTGGGGGAGAGGAGAGCTTCCTAACCATCACCTCCACTTTAAACCACCATAACTCCTTCGTTCGAGCTCCGATCGCCGCACTATTTGTGGCCACGTGTCCAGCGCGTCGAGCTCTACGTTTCTATCGGATCAATTTCACGGGTAAGCCACAATCCTACCTCAGATTCTCTACCCCCTTTTGAAATTTGAAATTTGAACCTTTATAATGAGATTTTGTCAAATTTGGTATTCTAGGTTCTATTTAGCTTGCGAAGCTTATCAGGCTTGAGTTGTTTTCTTCGGGGTGCAATAAGGATCACTAAACTTAGCCAACTCTTGATTTTATTATGTAAATTCTGAATTTTGAAGTATATATGTGTAATATGTGTGAACTAGGTATATATATATATATATAATATATTATATATAATATATATATATATATATATATTATATATATATATATATATATATTATATATATATGTATTGGAATTGAATTGTGGGCATTTGGAGGCTTGGTTGGAAGATTAGTGCTAAGATTTTGGTGATTTTTGAAACTTGTGAGGCTGTGTGTGTGGCTTAAGTGGCTGCCTTGGGCCAAACGTGAGAATTGGCCAAGGTATGGTTTAGGTTTCGCGTATTTAATATATAATGTTATGTGAAAACTTAGGCTAGATGACCATAGTATAAGTTGGAATGCAAGTGTATATTTAATGCTTAATATCTTGTTGATGAACATGTTTGGTTTGGTGCTTGTTGGATAATTGGTGATATGATAAATTATTGTGGTTTGATGCTTGTTGGTTGGTTGGTGATGATTGATAGATTGTTGTTGAATGATTTGAGAATATAAGAAAATAAATTCAAAAGTTGTGACTTATAGTTTTGAATGATGGATTTTGGGGAAATGTATGAGTTTTATTGTTGGTATGACGCATAATTGTTATGGTGGTTGTTGTGTTAAAGAAGAAGGACATATTGTGTTGGAAAGTGTAGGTTTGGTGATTAATGGCATAGGATTTGTTTTGGTTGAAAATGAGGTTTTGAAAGTTTACAAAAAGGTTGGTTTTTGGCCGAATTTTGGCGATCTATAACTTGGCTTCTGGACCCTCAATTTGTTTCCAACTTGTTTGAAATGAACATTGGATTCGTAAAGTTTATGCCGTATGATGAACGAAAGAAAACAATTTAAAATGATCAAGTTATGCACGTCGGAAATTTTGGTGTGAAATATGTATTATGCAGGTGACTACTTCATGGTTATGCAGCTTTTTGGGTGATCTGAAATTTTTTTTTTTGAAAAAACGTACGTCCATGCATATGCATGGCGGCATGGAATTTTAAACTGTGCCTGCGCGAGAAGCCCTGTGTGTACGCGTGACATGATGTTCTCACTTACGCGTACGCATGGTAAGGGAAGGCGCGTGCAAGCTGCCTATTTTTAAACCAAATTCTAAACTTCTAAACCTTTATTTTTATCCTTTTAGTTTCAAATTATAGTATGAGGTCTAGTATTAGGATGTAGATAGAAAATTGGGATAACTTGGCAGAGAAGTAAAATAGGAAATTGATGAATCAAGTAAGAAAATGGGTGTTATTGGAGTATGTATGATATTATAGCATGTATGATATGCTTTTGCAAGTTTATAATGGTTATGAATATTATTGTGGCATTATATACTCATTTGATATGAGATACGAGTTTCCCTGGGTAAAGTACCGTGGCTTGCCACCACGTATTCCAGGTCGATACTCGATACTATGTTGACCCTACGTCGTAAGGGTGACCGAGCACGTATAAATTCCCGGGAATGGATATCCCCCATTGAGTGAGATATAAATGAATTAATGATTGTATAAATTATGAATGAATGAGAAATCTATGCATAGACTCATGGAGATGCGTGACGAGGGATAGTCTAAGGTTTTTGGACTTGTCGGGTTGGCTAGATAATCGACAGACGAGCTTCATCAGCCATAGGACAGGCATACATCATGTGCATTTTTATTTGTTTTGTCTGCTATGCATTACTTGGGATTGCCTAACTGAATATATATCATGCTAACTGTTATGTTTTCTACTTGCACTATTTGTTTCCTACTTGTGCGTGAAATTTTTTTGGTTGTTTGTCTCTGCTGAATCAATGGTGATGGAGGTGCGGAGGAAGGGTGGATCGGTTTGGTGTAATATTAGGTTTAAAATAAGTAAGGTTAGAATTCTTAGGGTCACCTACCCCTTTTATGGCTTCTGCTTAGAGTTTTAAGTTTTATAACTGTATGTTGGGGTTCTAGGATTCCCTCTGGCGTTCCCAGGACCTTATATATTATATGTGTGACATCTTTACCTTGCTGAGAACCTCCATTTCTCACCCCATACTGTGTTGTTATTTTCAGATGCAGGTCAAGAGGCTCCTCGCTAGGCGTATGGATTCCCACATCGGAGTAGTGCTTGGGTTTTTTTGGTTATCAATTTATGTATATATGTACTTAGCTTTATCTCCAAGAAACTTGATTATTTTATCCCTCACAGAGGTTACAGGAGAGTTAAGGCCTTGTTTCTGTATTTTGGGTGTTTTGGGATACTTGTATATGTATGTAAATATTCTCCGGCCAGCCTTGGCTTTACAGGCTGAGTCAGGAGCTAGTTATGTTGTATTCTTGCCTCTCTATTCACTCTTTCGCTTATTCATATCTATAACCTTTAGGTTTCTTAGCACGCAAATAATTCCGGTCTCTGAGTGTTGGGAATTTGGAGTCTTGGTGGAGGATTAGTGCTAAGGTTTTGGTGATTTTTGAAACTTGTAAGGCTGTGTGTGTGGCTTAAGTGGATGCCTTGGGCCAAACGTGAGAATCGGCCAAGGTATGGTTTAGATTTCACGTATTTAATATATAATGTTCTGTGAAAATTGAGGCTAGATGACCATAGGATAAGTTGAAATGCAAGTGTATATTTAATGCTTAGTATCTTATTGATGAACATGTTTAGTTTGGTACTTGTTGAATAATTGGTGATATGATAAATTATTGTAGTTTGATGCTTGTTGGTTGGTTGGTGATGATTGATGGATTGTAGTTGAATGATTTGAGGATATAAGCAAATAAATTCAAAAGTTGTGACTTATAGTTTTGAATGATGGATTTTGGGGAAATGTATGAGTTTTATTGTTGGTATGAGGCATAATTGTTATGGTGATTGTTGTGTTAAAGAAGAAGGACATATTGTGTTGGAAAGTGCAGGTTTGGTGATTAATAGCATAGGATTTGTTTTGGTTGAAAATGAGGTTTTGAAAGTTTACAAAAAGGTTGGTTTTTGGCCGAAATTCAGCGAGCTATAACTTAGCTTTTGGACCCTCAATTTGTTTCCAACTTGTTTTAAATGAACGTTGGGTTTGTAAAGTTTATGTGGTTCAAAGAACGAAAGAAAAACAATTTAAAACGTTCAAGTTATTGATGCACCACTATTCCGTGGCACATCTTGTGCTTAATTGAGTGGATTTTATCCACTATTCTCACAATTATTCATAGAATTCGCATGTTTTACATTTTCTTTCCTGATTTTGTGCTATGATTGAAAATATGCTTCTTTGGCCTTTAATTCACTATTTTTAATCCTCTCTTATTTCTATTTGATGCCTTGATATGTGCGTTAAGTGGTTTCAGGGTTTATAGGGTAGGAATGGCTTAGAGGATGGAAAGGAAACATGCAAAAGTGGAAGGAATACAAGAAATTGAAGAAATTGCTAAGCTGTCAACCCTAACCTCTGCGTATTCAATCGATCATAACTTGAGCTACAAAGGTCCAAATGAAGTGGTTCTAATTGTGTAGAAAAGCTAACATCTGGGGCTTCAAAATGATATAAAATTTGCCATAGTTACCTTGCTGTTAGGCGACGCGTACGCGTGCATGATGCGTACGCATGGATAGTGCGCAGACAAGCGACGCGTACGCGTGACTGACGCGTACAGGTGACATGCGCCATGTGCAGAAAATGCAGAAGACACTGAGGGCAATTTATGGGCTCCACTTTGGCCTAGTTCCAAGCCTGAAAACACAGAATAGACGCTGCAGAGTGGGGGAATCATGAGGCATTCATACACTTCTCATTATCCATAATTTTAGGTTTTAGATGTAGTTTTCTAGAGAGAGAGGCTCTCTCCTCTCTCTAGGTTTTAGGGTTTATCTTAGTTTTGGATTTATTTCTTCTTAATTCCAGGTTCAATATTCCTTTAATTCAGTTCTCTTATAGTCTCATTTATTCTAGTGCTTTGGTTTATCTATTCCCCTTGTTGAATTTAGTTTATGAATTCTCATGTTAGATTCAATTCCCTTTTTTTAATGCAATTTGAGGTATTTCATGTTAATTGCTTGCTTCTTCATTTGTTGTTATTGAATCCTTGCCATTGGTTGTTTAGATTTCACATTCTCTTGTTATGTTTCTATGCTTTTATTTTGTGCCTACCAAGTGTTTGGTAAAATGCTTGGGAGGATATTAGAGTAGAAATTTATGTTCTTGACTTGGGATGGTAAATTAGGAATTCTTGAGTTACTAATATCCAAGTAATTGATGATTGGGATCCATTAACTCTAGTTCTCACTAATTGAATTAGTGGAGAMTTAGGACTTATGGACTTAGATTGATATAGCTCATTTGACTTTCCTTTACTACTAGTTAGAGGTTGATTTAATGGGATTGATCCTTGCAATTATCATGTTGTGGTTAGTGATAAAGATATAGATCCTTGACCACCAAACCTTTCCAAGACCTCTTTTTGTCATTTGATTTCCTTTGAAATTTACTTTTCTTGTTCCTTATTCAAAAACCCCAAAATATACCTTTACATAACCAATTATAAGAACACCTCCCTGCAATTCCTTTGAGAGATGACCTGAGGTTTAAATACTTCGGTTATTAGTTTTATTAGGGGTTTGTACTTGTGACAAACAATTCTTTTGTATGAAAGGACTTTAGTTGGTTTAGAACTATACTTGCAACGAGGATTTATTTTAAAATTCTAGACCACACAAAATTCCGTTCATCAAAATGGCGCCGTTGCTGGGGAATTGCAAATATGTGCCTTATTATTGTTTATTGTAAATATTTGTTTTTTGCTTGTTTGTTAGTTTTTATTAGTTTTTAGGACTTAGTTGCTTATTTTTATTAGTTTTTGTTTTTATTTTGTACTATGAATTCTCACCTCTTTGGCTATGAGTTTGATTCAAATTATGTTGTAGGGAATGGAAGCTACAATGAGGATATGCATCAAGGATGGAACAATCAAGGTTGGGAAGAGCCACAAGCTTATAGACAATCTTCTTGGCAACAACCTCCTCCAGTCTCATACAGGTATAACTCCAATTCTAATGCATACTGGTGGACGAAATTGTGATTTATACTTTCACACAACTCGAATAATCCTCGGTAATGGCTCCAAAAACTTGGTGCACAATACCATGGCTTACATACATTCTTCACAACTTCGCACAACTAACCAGCAAGTGCACTGGGTCGTCCAAGTAATAAACCTTACGCGAGTAAGGGTCGATCCCACAGAGATTGTTGGTATGAAGCAAACTATGGTCACCTTGCAAATCTCAYTCAGGCGAATTCAAGGATAATTGGATTATTAGTTTAAATTTGATTAATGGAATAAAATAGAAAATAAAAGGGATAGAAAACTTATGCAGATTCATTGGTGGAAATTTCAGATAAGTGAATGGAGATTCTGTACGGCTCAAGACGCCTGCTCTCCTACTGCTTCACTCATCCTCCTTACTCCTTTCCATGGCAAGCTTTTATGTAGGGTTCACCATCAGCTGTGGCTACTTCAATCCTCTCGGGAAAATGATCCGATCGCTGTCACTCGCACGGCTAATCGTTCTGGAGGCATCACCCATGGTTGAAGGCTACATCCCATCCTCGCAGTGAAAACTAATGCTCACGCACTCTGTCACAGTACGGCTAATCACTCGGTTGGTTCCCGTCCTACTGGAATAGATCCCTTGATTCTTTTGCGTCTGTCACTAACGCCCAGCACTTGCAAGTTTGAAGCACGTCACAGTCATTCATTACCGGAATCCTACTCGGAATACCACAGACACAGGTTAGACTTTCCGGACTCCCAGGATCCTACTCGGAATACCACAGACAAGGTGAGACTTTCCGGATTCCTCATAAATGCCGCCATCTACTAGCTTATACCAGAAGATTCTGTTGGGGAATCAGAATACACATTCAAGCTCGGTTGCATGTAGAACGGAAGTGGTTGTCAATCACGCGCGTTCATAAGTGAGAATGATAATGAGGGTTACTCTATCATCACATTCATCATGTTCTTGGTTACGAATGAATATCTTTGTGAATAAGAATAAGAGAATTTGAATAAAAGAAAATAGAACTTCATTAATACTTGAGGTTACAGCAAAGCTCCACACCCTTAATCTATGGTGTGCAGAAACTCCACTGTTGAAAATACATAAGTGGAAGGTTCAGGCATGGCCGAATGGCCAGCCCCCTTAACGTGATCAATATCTCCTAAGATGAAGAATAAAACAAAACTAAGACCAAAGATGTCTAATACAATAGTAACTTATCCTATTTATAACAGACTAGCTACTAGGGTTTACATGAGTAAGTAATTGATGCATAAATTCACTTCCGCGGGTCCCACTTGGTGTATGTTTGGGCTGAGCTTGATTAATCCACGAGCTGAGGCTTCTCTTGGAGTTGAACTCCGAGTTATGACGTGTTTTGGGCGTTCAACTCCGGATCATGACGTTTTTCTGGCGTTTAACTCCAGACAGCAGCTTTGTACTTGGCGTTCAACGCAAGTTACGTCGTCAATCTTCGAATAAAGTAGGACTATTATATATTTCTGGAAAGCTCTGGATGTCTACTTTCCAACGCCGTTGAGAGCGCGCCATTTGGAGTTCTGTAGCTCCAGAGAAATCCATTTCGAGTGCAGGGAGGTCAGATTCCAACAGCATCAGCAGTCCTTTTATCAGCCTTCTTCAGAGTTTTGCTCAAATCCCTCAATTTCAGTCAGAATTTACCTGAAATCACAGAAAAACACACAAAACTCATAGTAAAGTCCAGAAATGTGAATTTAACATAAAAACTAATGAAAACATCCCTAAAAGTAGCTTAAACTTACTAAAAACTATATAAAAACAATGCCAAAAAGCGTATAAATTATCCGCTCATCACATACTAATCAAATGGATGTGGTAGTCCTTCTTGTACGTGTCACCAACCACCACAACACAGCTATGAGCCCCCTCCTCCACATCACTTTGAACCACCATACTCAAAAGCCCCCTTCAACCAAGCACCTCCATATGATCCTAACCCACATCCACCCTACCAACCACCTAATGAGCAAAACAAACCATACATAGAACCACCCCAATTCCAACCCAATTACTCTCAAGAACCACCGTCTCCATATCCCTATCAAGATGAACCACCTTCCCATTATGAACCCTTCTCCCAATTTGATGAATCCTCCTACCCAACCCAACCTCCATTGGATAACAACACCCTTAATGTTACTCACCAAGGGCAAACAGAGCTTCAAACCACACTTACCTCTATTCTCAATCTCACCTCTACTCTCCAAGCTCTTATATCCCGCATGGACCAATCCTCTACCTCGGATACCCAACCCTTAAGCTCTAGTGCACCACCACCCTCTATGGAGGAACATTCATATCCACCAATCCAAGAGCAAGATGATACCAATTATGTTATTGACATGGAACAAGAGAGAAGGGATCATCTTAGGGACGTAATGGATCGGTTTCGTGCATCTATACTTCAAAAGAAGCAAAAGGAGACCCAAAAAGTAGAGGTAGTAGAAACCCTTGAGAAAAGTTGCCATGAAGTAGAAAACATCAAGGAGGAGTTTGATTTTGTACTAGAACAACTGGAGGAAGCCATAATTGTTGAAGAGGAAGAAGCGGTTGAAGACTTAGGAGATACTGAACCTCCATGGGAGAGTCAAGTCCTAGAGTCTCCTTCCAAGACGTTTGAATTTGGTGTCGAGGAGGGTGTACAATCTCCAACGCATATCATGGTTGAAGATTTCGAAGAGGTTGATCCAAAGATGGATTCAATCATTGATGAATTCTTATCTGCAATTGAATTCTCTCCCACCGGACTTGACATGGAGACCAAAGAAGACGAAGCACAACCTCCCATGCCCCTGGTGAGCAATGAAGAAGAGATTGAATTGGAAGAAAGCTATCAAGAGGGAGAGATTGATATTGAAGAAGCTCGCAAAGAGGTGGAATTTGTCAAGAAAGAACACGCGAGAGTGGAACTTGAAATCACCTTGCCAAAGTTGTTGGAGACCTCTCCCCCTAAGTCACCATCATCCTTCACAACATTTAAGTGGGTAAAATTTATATCCCTTAGCTTTCTCATTCCACTTGAATATGGTTTACTTGAGATAGATGGTCAAATTTGAGCTCCTTGTGGCGTTGAGAGTAAGAGGAAGATGGTTAGTGGTAGGAATTGTCATGCAAGGTCCAATATGGCTTCATGCTCTAAATTGAAGTGCAAGGGTTGGTATAGAGCTCAATTGAATGGGTCTAGGAAGTTGTTTGGATGCTTCAGTGGGAATTCAAATTGCTTGCCACCCGGTTGGAACAATGACGATCAATAAGAAGACGGGTGCAAAAGCAAGGTTTGGGACCCCGGAATTCAGTCTAGTAATCAACACTCTTGGGGTCTTGTCACTTGCTTTAACTTGCTTAAAGGCTCTTTGCACCTAGTTTGGGGTCCCGGAGGCCATTGGAATTACAAACATTAGTGGAGATTCTTGAATGAGTTCAAGCACAAGCCACCATGACAAGGAGCTCACCAGATGTCCAACTTAAGGACAATAACTAAAAGTGCTAGGTGGGAGACAACCCACCATGGTATCATCATTCCTTTTCTTTCTTAGTTTTATTTTGTTTTATTTTTATCCGTGTTCATTCATAATTTCTGCATATTCATCTGCATTCTGCATGACAAAAGAAAAAAAGAAGAGAAGAAGGGATGTTCGACGCGCAAAGGTCACTGACGCGTACGTGTCATGCATGAATTCGCAACACCAAGGAAGTAAAAAAAGAGTTGGGCAGGAGTGGCGCTGGAAGTGTGCTTTACGCACCAGCAAGCCCACACGTACGCGTACTTGATGCGTGCACGTCGCTTGTGTTGTTCACCACCCGCGCGTAAGCGTCTATGACGCGTATGCGTGACCCTGAAAATCGGCGTAAATGGGTGTTTTACCCGAAAGTTGTGCTGGCTTGGGAGTGGAATTGTGCAAGAAGTGCAAACTTCATCACGCGTACGCGTTCCTGATGCGTGCGCGTCCTCTTTACTTTTTCCCCATCCACGTGTACGCGTACCTGACGCGCACGCGTCGTCTGCCTTTTTAGCCCTCATGCGTATCAATCCGAGAGTTTTGCGTGCACGGGGCTGCCTTCGCGCGATTCGCACAAACTGAGATCACGCATACGCGTCACTTGAACTTCATACGACCCACGCGTACGCGTCGCATGCCTTGCGTGGTTAAACCAGAACACCGCCCATATTTCTTCTTTCTCCTTCTCATCCTTATTCTCTTTCCTTCTCTTTTACATATTGTATTTGCATACTTTCCTTCATTGCATTTTAATTTTGTTCATGTTTTTATCTTCTTTTCTAATTTTCTATTTTATCATTGGTGTTAAATGTTCATATTTAACTGTTGCATCTTTTCTTGAATTATTTTGGTGCTTCGTGAGTTGTTTTAAATTGTTGGGTATTATTAATTATACATCAATGATAATTTTTATGACACTTGTATTCCATCTGCATTGACATGCACTTATACTATCTTGCACTACCCACATTATCTCCTCCATTGTTGCAATTTTTGCACTATTGATATGCCATTTGCTTCCATTGTTTTCTCACTCGCATGTTGTAGCTACCATGTAGTTGAGACCCTCATTATTCGGCATTAACCCACCTATATTTTATTTGTTGTCTATCTTCGTTTCTGGGTTACCTTGCTTCCTTTTTCTCTTCTTTCAGGATGACCATCAAGAAGGGAAACATAAGACTTCTAAATGGGGTGACTGATGAATGGATTTTTGACGGTTTAGAATTTCACTAATGAAATCTCGTTGTAAAGTATAGTCTCTAAACCAACAATAATCCTTTCATACAAAAATTTTGTTTGTCACAAGTACAAACCCCTAAAATCTATAAARRGAAGTATTTAAACCTCGAGTCGTCTCTCAAAGGACTTGTAGGGTAGTGTTCTTGTTATTGGTTATGGATTTATTTATTTTGGGGTTTTGAATGAGAAAAATGAATAGTAAATGGTAATAGAATTCTATTAACAAAATGGTCTTGGCAAGGTTTGGTTGTCAAGGYTTTTCATCATCATTACTAGCCACAAGTATGGTAGTTGCAAGGATTAATCTCACTAAGTCATCCTCTAACTAATATCAAAGGAAAGTCAAGTGAGTTATATCAATCCAAGTCCATAAGTCCTAGCTTTTCACTAATTGGATTATTGAAGGCTAGAGTCAATGGCTATCAACTATCAATCAATTGGACACTAGTAACTCAAGAAATCCTAAGTCACCTTCTCAAGCCAAGAACATAGAATTCTACTCTAACATCCTCTCAAGCATTTCATCAAACACTTGGAGGGTAATGAAAGAAAGCATTTTTATTTGTAAGAAAAAAAGGAATCAACAACTAACAATTACAAAGAATTAACAAAACAACAATCAACAACATCACAATCACATGAATTATCTCAAATTGCATTATTAAAAGAAAACAAAAGAACAAAAATATATCCACAACAAAGTGAAGAATTACAATGATTAAAGTACAAAACTAGAGAGAGGGAGGATAGAGGAGTAAGAATTGATAAAGGAAAAGTAAATCAAAGCATGAATTAAACCTAGATCTAAGAGGAGAGATTAACCTAAACCTAATCCTAATTCTAGAGAGAAGTGAGAGCTTCTCTCTCTAGAAACTACTTCTAAAACTAAACTATGACTAATGATTAAAAGTATCTTGATTCCCCTTCAATCCTTGGCTTAAATAGCATCAGAATGAGTTGGAATGGGCCTACAAAGCTTCTAAAATCAATGGCCACGTGTTGCATTAAGTGGGTCATGTGCCACAATCGACGTGTCCGCGTACCGTGCGCGTGCGCGCCCCTATGTGCGATGCAACTATGGCAAATCTTATATCGTTTTGAAGCCCCAGATGTTAGCTTTCTAACCCAACTAGAACCGCATTATTTGGACCTCTGTAGCTCAAGTTATGGTCAATTAAGTGCCAAGAGGTCAGGCTTGACAGCTTTCCGGTTCTTTCATTTCTTCATAAGTTCTCCAACTTTACATGCTTTTTCTTCATTCCCTTGATCCAATCTTTGCCTCCTAAATCTGAAATCACTTAACAAACATATCAAGACATCTAATGGAATCAAGGTAAATTAAATTTAGCTATTTTAAGACCTAAAAAGCATTTTTCACTCTTAAGCACAATTAAAGGAGAATATACAAAACCACACTATTTCATTGAATAAATGTGGGTAAAAGMTGATAAAATCCCCAAAAATCAATACAATATAAACCCTACAAATGGAGTTTATCAACCTCCCCACACTTAAACCAAGCATGTCCTCATGCTTAAGCCAAGAGAGAAACAAAGAGTATCAACATTTATTCCATGTAAATAAACTATATGCAACCTAAACTATATGCAACTATCTAAATGGATGCAACTAAATGCAGAATGGTTTTACCTACTTGGTTAAAAATGAATCCCTCCTCCAAGTCATACATGCGCAAGTAGGGCCAAGATCATATAACGATTCATGAATCCTACCAATTRGAATATCAAAATGAAGTTCAAGTAGACTTGCAAGAAGAACGCTCATGAAAGCCYGGAATCAAGGAATTGAGCATCGAACCCTCACCGGAAGTGTTTGCACTCTAGTCGCTCAAGTGTATAGGGTTGATTCTCTCAATTCTCCCCTAATCATGCTTTCCAAAATTTGTTTTTCATCTAACAATCAACAATTATTTCATGCATACATACAATTATCATGAGGTCTTATTCTTTGGCTGTAATGGGGCTAGGGTCAAGGTAGGATTGTATATGGTTAAGTGGACTAAATATTTGAATCTTTGATTAACCTAGACTTTCCCACCTAACCTATATAATGACCTAATACAATTAAAAGCTAACTTAACTACCCATAATTCTCACTTTTTCACATACTCATGCATTTTCTCTTTCATTTCACAATACTTAGATAATTAGTGATGAACCTAAACTAATGGATTTTACCCTATACTAATGACTCTTTCATTTCACATACTTCTAAACAAGTCCTTCCGCACATTCTTTGGAGGACGAGCAGTAGTTGTAACTCACAACCCCCGACCACTTGCACATCTTTGCATGAACCGAGGACGGTGCAACTTTTAAGTGTGGGGAGGTCGATATTGACTTCCGCGGGTTAGTAGTTCCTTCTCAACACCAATGTTTAATTTTCTTTGTTAGTTCATTGTTGTATTTGCATGATTGATTGCATGTTTGTTAGATTTTATGCATATTCTACCACTACTTGATTGAAGTAATAAATTCTTTTTCAAGAAACCTTTTTATAGCATTTCACTAATCTAAATTAAAAAATGTTTATTGAACTTGTTTGAAGAAATGTATTTTGGAACATGGTTTAGAGCTCGAACACACAGGCTTGTGAGATTTTGAGCCTATTTGATTGGTTGCATCTTATCAACCAATATTTTATTTTTGGTGTGTGTTGTTCGCTCTAAAATTGTAATCTTTATCTTGCTTAATTCTATATTTTCATTGTTTGATGTATGCATGCACTTATATGATTGAGGTCTTGTTTCACAAAGCTTACATACCTATGTGGCCTTAACCCTTCATTATCCTTTGCAAACCAATTTTGAGCCTATTTCACCCCTTTTGTTCTCTATTTTAGCACATTACTAACTCTAAGTGAAAAACAATAATGTCCTTAATTTGAATCCTTAGTTAGTTTAGACTAGTGAGAGTGTTCATGATTTAAGTGTGGAAAAATTGGGTTTGAAAATATTTGGTTTGGGAATTGAGTAATGTATATTTCTGTGAAAGAGATAGTTAAGCACATATTCTTGCATTCAATACCTTAATCATATGCATTAAGAAAAACCAAAAGAGAAAAAGAAAAAGAAAAAGAAAAAGAAAAAGAAAAAGAAAAAGAAAAAAAAGAGAAGCAAATAATAAAAAGGGGACAAAATGCCCCAAAGTAAATGTTGGTAGCAATGCATATGAGTTGTAATCTATTTGGGATGCATGAATATGTGGAAAACATAGTTAGATTTTATATTCTGATTACATGGATTGTCTAAAGTTAGGTGCGAAGTTTAGGTTAATCAAGGATTCAGATTTTAGTCCACTTGACCAAATACAATCCTACCTTGACCCTAACCCCATTACATCCCTTAAAAGACCTCTTGATGTGTGTAGTCATGCATTGAATTTCTGTTGATTGATAGAAGAAGATAAAGTCTTAGAAAGCAAGATTAGTAGAGAATTGAGAGAATCGAACCTCAAGCACTTGAGCGATTAGAGTGTATACACTTCCAGTGAGGGTTCGACGCTCCATTCTTTGTTCCCGGCTTTCATGAGCTATTTTCTTCTGCAAGCCTATTTGTACTTCATTTTTATGATTTGAATTAGTGAAATCCAGTTCATATTTTTTCTTGAAAGGTTTATTTACTTTTCACCAAGTAGGTAAAAGCATTTTGCATTTAGCAGCATTCATATAGATAGGTTGCATTTCATACTTTCTACCATTCCTCTTCACTCTTATAGTTTCTCTTGAGCTTAGCATGAGGACATGCTAATGTTTAAGTGTGGGAAGATTTGATGCACCACTATTTCGTGGTACATCTTGTGCTTAATTGAGTGGATTTTATCCACTATTCTCACAATTATTCATAGAATTCGCATGTTTTACATTTTCCTTCCTTATTTTGTGCTATGATTGAAAACATGCTTCTTTGGCCTTAAATTCACTATTTTTAATCCTCCCTTATTTCCATTTGATGTCTTGATATGTGTGTTAAGTGGTTTCAGGGTTTATAAGATACGAATGGCTTAGAGGATGGAAGGGAAACATGCAAAAGTGGAAGGAATACAAGAAATTGAAGAAATTGCTAAGCTGTCAACCCTGACCTCTGCGTATTCAATCAATCATAACTTGAGATACAAAGGTCCAAATGAAGTGGTTCCAATTTTGTTGGAAAGTTAACATCCGGGGCTTCGAAATGATATAAAATTTGCCATAGTTTTCTTGCTGTTAGATGATGCGTACGCGTGCATGATGCGTACGCGTGGATAGTGCGCAGACAAGCGACGTGTATGCGTAACTGACGCGTACGCGTGACATGCACCATGTGCAGAAAATGCAGAAAACACTGAGGGCAATTTCTGGGCTCCACTTTGGCCCAGTTCGAAGCCCGAAAACACATAATAGAAGCTGCAGAGTGAGGGAATCATGAGGCATTCATACACTTCTCATTATCTATAATTTTATGTTTTAGATGTAGTTTTCTAGAGAGAGAGGCTCTCTCCTCTCTCTAGGTTTTAGGGTTTATCTTAGTTTTGGATTTATTTCTTCTTAATTTCAGGTTCAATGTTCCTTTAATTCAGTTGTCTTATACTCTCATTTATTCTAGTGATTTGGTTTATCTATTCCCCTTGTTGAATTTAGTTTATGAATTCTCATGTTAGATTCAGTTCCCTTTTTTTAATGCAATTTGAGGTATTTCATGTTTATTGCTTGCTTCTTCATTTGTTGTTATTGAATCCTTGCCATTGGTTGTTTAGATTTCACATTCTCTTGTTAGGTTTCTATACTTTTATTTTGTGCCTACCAAGTGTTTGGTAAAATGCTTGGGAGGATGTTAGAGTAGAAATTTATGTTCTTGGCTTGGATGGTAACTTAGGAATTCTTGAGTTACTAATGTCCAAGTAATTGATGATTGGGAGCCATTAACTCTAGTTCTCACTAATTGAATTAGTTGAGAGTTAGGACTTATGGACTTGGATTAATATAGCTCATTTGACTTTCCTTTACTACTAGTTAGAGGATGATTTAATCGGATTGATCCTTGCAATTATCATGTTTTGGTTAGTGATAAGGATAGAGATCCTTGACCACCAAACCTTGCTAAGACCTCTTTTTGTCATTTGATTTCCTTTGCAATTTACTTTTCTTGTTCCTTATTCAAAAACCCCAAAATATACCTTTACATAACCAATTATAAGAACACCTCCTTGCAATTCCTTTGAGAGACGACCCAAGGTTTAAATACTCCGGTTATTAGTTTTATTAGGGGTTTGTACTTGTGACAAACAATTCTTTTGTATGAAAGGATTTGAGTTGGTTTAGAACTATACTTGCAACGAGTATTTGTTGTAAAATTCTAGACCACACAAAAGTCCGTTCATCAGTTATACACGTCGGAAGTTTTGGTGTGAAATATGTATTATGCAGGTGACAACTTCATGATTATGTAGCTTTTTGGGTGATCTGATATTTTTTTAAAAAACGTACATCCACGCGTACGCGTGGCATGGAATTTTAAACTGTGCGTGTGCAAGAAGCCCCATGCGTACGCGTAATGGACCAGCATGCATGACCACGCGTACGCATGGTAAGAAAATACACGCGCGAGCTGCCTTTTTATTCTCCCACGCATACGCGTGTCCCTATTTTCTGCAAAACCAGTTTTTGAATTTTTAAACTGAATTCTAAACTTCTAACCTCTATTTTCATCCTTTTAGTTTAAAATCATAGTATGAGGTGTAGTATTAGGATGGAGATAGAAAATTGGGATAACTTGGCAGAGAAGTAAAATTGGAAATTGATGAATCAAGTAAGAAAATGGGTGTTATTGGAGTATGTATGATATTATGGCATGTATGATATGCTTTTGCAAGTTTATAATGGTTATGAATATTATTGTGGCATTATATACTCATTTGATTTGAGTTACGAGTTTTTCTGGGTAAAGTACCGTGGCTTGCCACCACGTGTTCCAGGTCGATACTCGATATTCTGTTGACCCTACGTCGTAAGGGTGACCGGGCACGTATAAATTCTCGGAAATGGATATCTCCCATTGAGTGAGATATAAATGAATGAATCATTGTATAAATAATGAATGAATAAGAAATCTATGCATAGACTCATGGAGATGTGCGACGAGGGACAGTCTAAGGTTTTCAGACTTGTCGGCTTTGGGATACTTGTATATGTATGTAAATATTCTCCAGCCAGTCTTGGCTTTGCAGGCTAAGTTAGGAGCTAGTTATGCTGTATTCTTGCCTCTGTATTCACTCTTTCGCTTATTCATATCTATAACCTTTAGGTTTCTTAGCACGCAAGTAATTCCATTCTCTAAGTGTTGTGCTTTTTATTTTGTCATTTTGCTTTACCCGTTTTTCAATGCTCCTAGTATATTATATTTTTCCACTATTATACGTATGTATTTTCTGATTAGAGGTCCGTAACACCACACTATCTCTGTTCTACGACTTAAGCGTAAAGCTTTGAGTAGTTGGGTGTTACATAGGTATTTCTGAATTTAAAATTATAGTAGACAATTTTCGATTCATTTGGTTTTATACAATGATTTCGCTTTGATAATATTTTCGATTCATTCTGAAATGGGGGAATTTTTAGATGAAAGTTGTGAAATAAAAACGATCACTTATTCCTTTGTTAAGTTAGAGAAAAACTCAAGAAAGGGATTAAATTAGCACTGTTTCCATTCACAACTCACAAGATAGTGAGGCTGGCATTATTTATACATGATTCCTACCTACCTATGTGTCTAAGTTGGGATCACTCTATCATTCATTAATAGAAACAACTATAAATTAAATAAGAGTAAAGTATTATTTTTATCCCCCAATATTTCAAGTAAGTCTTATTTATATCCGTAATATTTAAATCATCCTATTTATGTCCCTAATATTTGTAAAAGTGATTTAATATTATCCTGACGTCAATTACACATCATGAGCTTTAGTTGGAGTTCTAAAATTCTCTTTTTGAAATTAGAATACAAATATATGGGTCAAAATCGATGATCTATTCCGGATAATAACTCATTAAAAGTTGAAACTAATATCTATAACATTTACAAAATTCACTTTTTTAGTAGCATAAACCTGGACACAAATTTTGGGTACAATATTAAAATCGAACACATCCAAATGATACCTAATTGAGAATGAATACATCTAAGTGAGAATAATAAAAAATACAATCTGATCTATTAGTATAATTGATGACAGGATAATATTGAATCACTTTTATAAACGTTAGGGATACAAATAGGATGATTTAAACGTTAAGGATACAAATAAAACTTATCCCAAACGTTAAGGACAAAAATGATACTTTACTCATTAAATAAAAAACAAAAATTAAATTGACACTAACGAAGAGTTAATCTTAGGAGAATATGAGTTTAATTTGATGATTATGAAACGTTTTATCCAATCATTTAATTAGATTCATTCATTTGAATGTCAATATATTTAATACATGTGTAAAATTAATTTATATTAATAAAGCATCAAAATTAAATTTGCTAAATATTACTCAAAATTTTCACTACTAAATCACTTCTAGTGATTTCAAAAAGAAAATATAAATGAATAAATAAACATAATAAAAAAATATTAGTAAATAGTTGAATTTTGAAAATTATATATGATAACTATATTAAACTTATTATGTAAGTGTCATAATACACATTTATTTTATTTTTATGTAATTATCGCATATAATTATCGAAACAAGATGGTTTACATAATATTTTTAGATTCTTAAGAGATTAATATTATTTAACTCAAAAAAAATATTGACATATATACAAAAGTCGATGTCTCATTTTAGAACATAAAATAATAATGCTTGTATTTTATTTGTATTTTATAATTATTAAATTAAATAATATGTGGTATTTAATCTTAATTATTGTATTTTTTTGTAAAAGTATCAGACTCTTGAAGATGAAAAACAATAATAAAGAGAGAGAGATTTGGAAAATGAGTTGCATTAACGGAACTAATTAGCTTGTTATAGTGTATTGGTACTTATAGTGAGTGAGCTCCAACTACTTCTAATTACATGTAACTAACTCAGTTTGCTTCTAACTGGTTACTCTCTAACAAACTCTAACTTACTGCACGTGTCTTGTCATGTAGCATTTCAATACTCTTAACATCAATCTTGTTACTTGAGTTTCTGAGATCTGTGCTTTTGCTCCCTTCTTGTCTATTGTGCTCATTGAACTCTTAACATCAACTCTGTTGTCTGGACTTCTAATTGTCCTGCTGCCATTACATCTTTTATCAACATTTCTCAATCTCAATTTGAAATTTTGGAAGGCAAGACTTGACAGAGATTTTGTTAGACAATCTGCTATCTGCTCTTACGTTGGAATATAGATCACATTTAGTTTCTTCTCGGTCACATAATCTCTAACAAAGTGGAGGTTGAATTCGAAGTGCTTGCTCTTGTAGTGTAGGATTAGATTGGCTGAAAGTAGTATAGGTTTAGTTTGGTGGTGCAAGGTATCCTCATTTCACTCAACAAATCCAGCAGCTATCCCTCTATATTCATCTTCTGTAGAGCTTATTGTTACTACATGTTGCTTTCGACTGGACCAAGAGACAAGATTTGGTCCATAGAAGACACAAAATTCACTTGTTGACTTTCTATCGTCTAAATTACTTTCCTAATCTGAGTCAGTAAATGCATCGATTCTACTCTCATTAGACTTTTGAAACTTTAATCCAGCTGAAGTGTCCCTGCTAAGTACCTAAGGATTCACTTTATCGCTTTACAGTGATTGTCTAACGGTTGGTGCATGAATTGCGATACTTTGTTTACTGCATAAAAGATCTCTAGCCTTGTGATTGTTACATATTGGAGTCCTCCAACAACTGATCTATATTGTGCTAAATGTTGAAACAATTCTCCTCCTCGCGTTGAGAGTTTCAGACTGGATTCTATTGGAGTAGGCATTGCTTTGGTGTCTTGCATCCCTGATTTAATTAAGAGTTCTTTGATAAATTTTGTTTGGCATAGGGTCATTACTTTGTCGTTGTTCCTTACTGCCTCAATTCCCAAAAAGTAGTTCATTTTCTCCCAAGTCTTCTAGTGAAAATACTGCATGTAATTGGTTGACTAAGGCTGTGACTTCTGCTTGAAAGTTTCTCGTGACTAGAATATCATCTACATATACGAGAACATAAGTTACTAATGCAGGTGTGAATTTGGTAGAGTGACGTGTTTGATCTGGTGTTGTCGAAGCCAAACTTGTTGAGAGTGAGTTTCAACTTGGTGAACCAGGCTCTAGGGCCTATTTTAGCCCATATATTGATCTTTGGAGCTTGCAAACATGGTGAGGAGTGATGGTGGAAATAAAGCCTTTGGTTGATTCGAAAGACCCATTTGTTGCCAATGGTAGCGGCTGTGCTTGGGGGTGGCTTTGGCACTAGTGTCCATGTGTGATTCCTCATGAAGGCCTTATATTCTTCTTCTATTGCCTGCTTCCAATGCTCATTGATCAGTGCTTGTCCAACTATTTGAGGGACACATTAGGAGAGGTCAATGTCAGCCCCTTTAAGCCTCACTGCATAAGTTTTTGGCTTAAAGATGCTTGAGTTGCTCCTTATTTGCATGGGATGGTGATTTGTGATAGCTGCTGATAGTGCAGGGGGAACTATCTCAGTTTGGGCTTGCTTAGGGATATCTGCAGCTAAGGGAGTTTTAAGGGAAGAAGAATTAGCAGCAGTGGCATTAGAATCATGATTAATAGACAAAGAAAAAGATAAAGTAGATAATGGTTCAGATATATAATTGAGCGCATTGGAAGTTTCATTCAATGTATTCAATGCATGATAGTGTAGTTGGGGAGAAGATGTGGTGTAAGGGGTTGGTGTCACTTGGGGTGCTACTACATCAGGAGTTGAGGTGTTGCCTCGAATTGAAGATTTGGTGTTGAATGGGCGGTTGAGACATTATTATGACATGAAGTGCTTACTGCTGAGGTGAGAGGTTGTATTCGGAAGCTTGTTGCTGAAGAAGATGGGGGTGGGCTGGTTTTGTAAAATTTCTAACATGCCCTTACTCCTCTTTTTTTCAAACCAAACCCTAACCCTAATTTTTTAAATTAACAACACACACACTCCCCCCAAATTAGATGAGAGAATAAAAGAAAAAGAGAAAATGAAAGGAGAAGAAGAAGAGAAGAAGAAGAAAGGGGATGAGGTGCTAGTGGAGGGAGGACCGCCACTCACCGTTGCCATTGCAGAGAAGGAAGCCATAGAGGGAAAGAGAGTGACACGAGAGGAAGAGAGAGAGGCGAACAAAGAGAGCAGCCGATGACTAGAAGAGAAGAGGAAGAGAAAAAGAAAAGAGTCGACACCGATGATGATCGTGGTCACTGCTGCTGACATTGTTGTCGCCGTAGTCGTTGTAGACATCGAGTCTGAGCAGGGGAGGAGGGAGCTCTTCCGTCGCCATCATTGAAGTTGCTAAAGCTTGCGGTGGATTCTTGCAACCCTGTCGTCAATCTTCTACCTCCAGCATGAGGTGGGGTTGTTGTTGTCATTGCAGTCGTTGAAGTTGTCGTTGCCGCCATGGTCCTGGTGTTGCTGTTGAAGCCATTGTCATTTGGTGTTTCCTTTAACCCCCACAACCGATCGTCAACCCCTCCACAACTACCGTATTTTAACTTTTAATTTGGCACTTTGGGTTCAGTTTCTTTGGTTCTTTGGAACTAAGTTGTGAGTAGATTTTACATTTATAATTGTTTGGCTTTGTATCTATAATTATTTCAATATACGGTGCTTTGAACTTATAGTCATACTTACAAAGATTATTGTCAAAGAATTTTAAATTGGCTTGAATAATCGATTTATTAAAACTAAATATTTATCCTTGTTAAACTCATTTTAATATGCACATGAGACTATATATTTTTATGAGACTATATGTATGTCTGATAAAGCTTTATATTATTTTAAACATTTGATTTTACTCGAATATGTGTAACACTCTAATATTCAAATCCTTATGCTCGAGTCATAAGTCAATGATAATAAGATGGTATGACTCTCAACGTGGATTACAATACATAAGTATAGATATAATTGAAAGAAAGTATTAATCAAAAAGTCTGAAAAGAGTGAAAATAAAATTGCGAAGCACAACATTCACGTATCGACGAGAAGATAAAGCCGTAGTGAAGAATAAGATAAAGACAGAATGTAGATATATAACATAATTAAATAGCCACCAGTCGCGACCCGCGAAGTTCAGGCCGGCTAGGGTGCAGGATAAAACAGTTTGACAACATTAGGTCCTATCTCTCCCAAAAAATTTACATACGGCCTCTATAGACAATTTGCAAATTAAACATTTACATAATTCATATTGAAGGTTTTTCAAAATAAAAAGGAGAGGTTCTAAAAGTACAAAACAGAATCAAATAAACTTCGCCAACTTCCAGACGAATCCAGCTCACTGTTGAGAATCAGGACTTGCATATGAAAAATAGAGAACATATACGAAATGAGAACTTCTGACCCATGGGTTTCCAGTACGGTAAAAGTGACAAATAAATACAATACACTATAATATAAATTTACTAAGCATCCTAAACTTCTCACCTCATCATATCCATCCTAAGTTCTCACTAATCCATAACTTGGCAACTATCATAGGGGATTCTAGTTCTAACCCAATATCTTTCATACTTTCACTACCTTCCAACCGAAATAGCCAAAGAACCCAACCATCCCTTAAGTAAGTTAAATTTTAAGCAAACACAAACAATACAGAAAAGTAACGCACAAGTAAGGCAAGTAAGACAATTAGCAAATAATCATGGAACATGTACAATTAGGCAAACCAAAGTATTTAAACAAACTCAAACAATTCAAACATATGCAGATGGTGCATGCCTGTCCTACTGGCTGTGAGTTCACGTGTCAGTTACTTTGCCAAATCCAACACATCCGGTAGCTAACCCGGATATTTTTCTCTCGAAAATCGATGGATGGTACACCACCATGAACCCCACCTGGCTGGCGGTACACTACCATGAACCCCACCATTGCGAACGGTACACCACTACGAACTTCGCAAGATCTTCAATTGGAAAACAACACACACATGTGGGCGGTAAACCACCATGAACCCCACAAAGCATTCTCATTTAAAAACATGCGGGCGGTACACCACCACGAATCCCACACACAACATTCTCTTTTAAAAATATGTGAGCGGTACACCATCACGAACCCCACATAACATTTTTGACACTGGGCAAGCGGTAAACCACCACGAACCTTGCCAGGTCAAAGCTCAAAATAGTTTTCGTTATCAACTTCATTATAAATCATTGATTCATATACATATCACACTTTTACCCTTCTCATTTAGAATTTGCCCCTTCTCAAACTTTCTTCGTCTCCAAGTTACTACTCTTCCCTACTTTCTTCTCACCACTCAACATACAACTAAGGTTTAGGGGCTAAAAAGGTGAAAATAGAGGTTTAGAGGTTCAAAATTACATTTTAAAATACAAAACTCATTGTGCTGATTTCAGGGGTTACGCGTACGTGTGGGCTATGCATACGCAAGATATGCAGAGTGGCAAAAATGTTGAATGATGCAGAATTTCAGTTTTGTACTCCAAACTTCCGACGTACATAACTTTTTGTTTTAAAGCATTTTTCGTCCATTCTTTGAACAGCATAACTTCACGGACCCAATTTTCACATGAAATAAATTTGAAATAATATAGAGATCCAGAAGCCAAGTTATGGCTCGCTGAAGTTTGACCAAAATTCATATTTTCACAAAAATATCCCAACCTCTATTTTCATCCATTCACCATTCAATACCAACTTTCTATACCCATAATCAACACCAACACATACTATAACATAGCAGCACAGCCCCAAATCCTACCATAACCAATCATACTTCTATTTTCACTAATCTCATATCTCATTACCAAAACTCTAAGCTTTTTGACAATATCTAATTATACCAATTCACATTTTAATACCCAATTCATTTCATAATACCCCAACACACCACTCCAATAAGCCTAACATTTTCAACTCACAATTAAATCAACTCAACTTCAAAGTTCATACTCAACTCACAATCATATACTCAACTATCGTCTTCATGGTTCATCATTATCAAAATTTCATTCCATATCACACATCATCACATGATACAAACATCACTTATCTTTTTTGGCCTTCGGCCCAACATTTATCAGTTCAATATATATACATATTACTCATAGTGCACAATCATTATCCAATCTCAATATCATCTATACCAACATCAATTCATAAATACCATATCAATTCCCTCTATACTAATATCAATCTCATCCATACATTCGTTATACATATCAACACATTCAAATATACTATTCAAGCTTATCCCGAGTGGCATCTAACCTAGGAATTCACATCACACCACATGATACTTAAATAAAACTTAAACTTTACCTTAATTGATTCCTCGTAAAACCCCAAAGACACCTCAAGGAAAATGTTCCTCAAGGTTTCACAACCCCAAAGCCTCTCTGAACCGAATCTTAGCCACCAAGGTCCAACAATCAAGCTCCCAACATCATCAATGTACTCCAAATCAACAATATTCAGTCTAATCCCACAACATATCATTATAATCAATATTCAAGCTTGCTAACTTATAAATCAACAAGGGCTTGAGGTTCTTACCTTATTCATGCATCAATTGAGCAAGACCCACTAATTTTTTCCAGTTAATTTGACCCTAGAACATCAAAACAACTAAAAATCTCAATACCCAATCATCAAAGTTTCGAAATTGGGAAGAAGAGAGTGAGAGTGAGATTGAGGTTTCTTACCAAATTGATTAGCAAACTTTGTAGAGAATTTCAAGATGAACGCGTGGCCGCTGATAGCTCGTCAATCAGAGCTTCGGATCAAAAGATATGGAAGATTGAAGTTGGACAAGGGTTTGGAGATCTCTCTCCCCTTTCCCCTTTGCTTCAACGTGATTCCCCTTTTGTTTGGGGAAGAAGAGCTGAATATCTTCACTTAAATAGGGTTAGGTTGGGCCTTGGACCCAATATGGGCTCGGTTCAATCGATTTAGTCTGTTCGGTCCAATTTTAGGCCAAATTTTTAAAAATTAGTGTCAAAATTTTTATTTTAATAATTCTTATTTTAATAAGTTCTATCTGATTAAACTATAAAATTCTATTTTTTAATTTCTTTAAATAATAATTAATTTATTCATTAATTATTTACTAATTTTGCGAGTTTTATAATATGTATTTTTGAAGCATTGAAGTATTTGTTGGTACTCACTTATTTTAGAATTATGAAATATATTTGAAATGTCTTAAAATTGAAAAATATGATTGAAAAGAATTTGGATGAGAAAATATTATTTGATTTGATTTGATACCTCATATGTTTGAAAGACTAAAGAATTTGTTATATTTGAAATTATATGTTTTGAATTGGTTTGGGAGGCTCGTATTAGAAAATCGTACTTAACGGCAGTTATGACGTTAACTTAGATGCCTCTGACTCAGATCCCATCTAGCAGAGGTATTGCTAGTCTAACATGTGGCCACACATTAGTTCTGTTATTCTGTTAGGAAACACAAGAGGAAAGGCTACCCATAGAGGTGGAGCCGCCCAAGTGTAGATTTTTGATTTGATTTCTGTATGAGAAGTCCCTTATTGACTCACTTATTCATATAAATTATTATTTTTTAAATAAAATTATTTTTATGATAATGTTTATATGGTCTCATGTAGATTATAGATGTATTACCTAGTCACGGAGTTGCAAAACTCATTCGATTTTTTAAAAATATTTTTCAGGAACAAATATGTGAGTCTTTCTATGCAAGAGTAATGACCTACAATGAGTACATATTCCTTGTTGTGTTCTTAGACATTATATGCTCCATATGTCACAGGCAGGATCTAATCATTTTTAATTATTTTAACTTTTATTAAAAATGTATAACTATTTATTTTAGAACTTGTAAATTATTCAAAATATTTGTAATTTTTTTATTTAAATTATATTTGAGTTTGTTAGGCTTGTTAGGGGACTATTTCCCTGAGCGCCGGTCATGGCTCATTTTTTACCATGATAGGTTTGGAGTGATGGTGGCTGGAGGTTGGATAATATTGGATTCGGGAGTGAAATTTGAGGTAGAAGATTTAGCAAGGGAGGTGTGAAGGAGGAGGATGAGATGTGAGGGAGGAGTTGATCTGGTTGATTCTTGAAGAGTTGGTTATAAGGGAATTCATACTCATTGAAGAGGCATTTGTAATCTCTGTGGTTGGAGGCACAGCCTATGAAAATAGATTTTTGGGATCTATGATCAAACTTATGTGCACTGTAAGGTTTGAGAAGTGGATAACATGTGCATCCAAAGGATTTTAGGATAGTGTAGTCTGGTTTTGTGTTGGTAAGGGTTTCAAGAGGTGCTTCATTGTTGAGAGTTTGGGTGAGTAGTCTATTAATGAGATAAGTGGTAGTGAGGGTTGATTCATTCTAAAAGTTTAAGGGAAGGTTAGCTTGAGCTAGCAATGTGAGTGAGGTTTCAGTGATATACCTATGTTTTCTTTCCACAAGCCATTCTGCTGATGGATATAGGTTGGATAAGATAGTTAGTAAATTTTACTGATACATTAAGCATTGTGTAATGAGGAATCATAGCTAATTTTATTCATTGAGTTATCAAAACTTGAAGCATTATATTAGTTCATCACTAGAGTTACCACCTTATCAGATGGATGTCCTAATTTTCTATGCCATAATTAATTTGTACCACTGACCCTTTTACAAGTGACATGGACTTTTACATTTGAAATAGGACTCATTAAGGTATTTACAAATATTTGAGAGTTAGAATTACGAATGAAAATTGGACTTATGACAACTTTATTTGCTGTTGAATTAAAATTCACAACACTATTGTGTAGAGTTACACTTGCACCATCTATGTTTACACTTGAAGTGTCAAATGTGTTTGTTGTGTTTGAGCAAGGTGCAGCAGCAATGCTTGTGACACAATTGATTGGAAAATCTCTAACTAAGGGTGTAAGGAAAATTTTGGTAAATTTGGTTAGGTGAGAGGGTGCAGCAGCTCTCTCTTTATTATTCAATACTGAACTCGCATTGGCAGTATTTTGCACATGCTTATTTTCATATTCAACATATGTATTTTTGGAGTTTTCAACAATGTTTGTATTAAAACAAGTAGAATTAACAGGTACAAACTATGTTTTTAGGCCAATTTTGATCATTTAAAACTTGTAAAGCCCTTCTTTAAGCAATCCTTGAAGGTGAATCTTCTTGAAAATTTGACATTTGACATTATACAAGTAAGGCCAGAACTAAAAACACACACAGTTGTCTAAGGTAAATTTGGCTACACTCAATTAATTTTTGGATGTATTAGGTACATGTAATAGGTTTTGCAATTTGAAAAGTATGCTAAATAAAGATGCATGCATGAATGAACTTCTAATGTATTCAATATCCATACCTTGGGTATTACCTCCAAACACTTGTTCAATGACATCATAATCAGATCTTGTGATGAAATTCCTTTTGTCAAACGTGATGTGATGAGATGCACCCGAATTAGGGTACCAAGCTGCGTCTGGGAGAGTTGAGACCAGTGCAAAGAATGCTTGAGGATTGGGTGGTGCGGGAGGCTGAGTCTTCACTTCTTGAAATCTTTGTTGAAAGTTTTGAGAGCTATTGTAGAATACTGCTGAGGGTGGTTGTGTTACATTGAGGGGTTGTATTTGTGGATTTATGAAGTCGGGTTAAACCTATGAAAACACTGCACTACTGTATGGCCAAGTTTCCCACATAGTTGGCATTGTGGTCTACTGCCGTGCCACCACGATGACCTTCCTGTGCCTATAAAATAGCCTCTTCCTCTTGAGTCTCGAAAACCTCCTCTGTAGTTGTTAAACCTTCTTCTTTGAAATCTTTCTAGAGTATCTTCACTTTAAGCAATGTTTTCCTGCATTGGTCCTTACTCCATCCTTCTAAATCTCTCAATTAATTCTTCTTAAGCAAGCAATTGAGATTTAAACTTATTTTCTGACATCTCTTCATTCATTGCCATTGCCACGGTGATGAAAACACTATATTCTTCACTAAGACCTCTCAGTGCAGTTTCAATATACTCGTCTTTGGTTAGTGGAGCTCTAAGTGCATTAAGTGTGTTAGCAACTTGATTAATCTCCACCACATATTTCATTATTGTAGAACTGTGCTTCTTAAATATCTTTAACTGAGTCTTGAGCTGCTTAATCCTTGATTTGACTCTAGATTCAAAGTATTCACTCAACACATTTCAGATCTGGTATGCGTAATCATACTCAATTGCACAATTGACAAAATTAGACTTCATTGACGCCGCTAACCAAGCCACATGCACTAATCTTGTACTTCCTAGTCTAAGTAGCTTTGAGCTTTGATTTCTTTATGTCTGTCTGATTCTGAGCTAAACCTTATAGTACTTTCTTTGGATCAAGATGACTTTGAAGCTTGTTCACCTTTATGCACGCTAGTGCTTATTTCTTTTATACTTTGTAGTTGTTCTCATTGAGTTTAATGGCTGAAAATGTAGCGAACATGTTCTAATTGAGGAAGCTCATTGGAGCTTTGGATGTTGATGCAGTGTCCTCCATGAATTGTTGAGCTCTGATACCATGTAAAGGTATCAGACTCTTGAAGATGAAGAACAAGAATGGAGAGAGAAACTACATTCCATATATCATATATATTACTGATATATATATATAGATACATTTTTTTTTTTTTTTATTCTCAGAATATATTTATTCTGTTGCTGTAAAGGATATATTCATCTGAAGCTTGTGTTGCGCCGAGTGTCCTCATGGAGAGTGCGTTTGCACTACGTAATATATCATAGCATTATCATCATATCTTATTACACTAATACAGATTAGTATTACTGAAAATCTAACTACTATATATATACTAATATCTATCTGCGTAAGAAGCTCATTGGAGCTTTGGTGTTGGCGCAGTGTCCTCCATGGATCGTTAAACTCTGATATCATGTAAAGGTATCAAACTCTTAAAGTTGAAGAACAAGAATAGGAAGAGAGAGAGAGATTTGGAAAATGAATTGTACTCAATGAACTAACTAGTTTGTTGGCAAAAGATTTGACAGTCCCACAACGGTTGGACTATTAAATGGTTCTAGTAACAAAATATGTTTTTTAAATTTTTTAATAATTGCCAAATAGTCCTTATTTAATTTTAATTATTAATTAATCCTTTATATAATATTTTGAGTTATGCTACATACACACCAAAATCAACCACTAAAGTCAGCCACCAGTATAAAATACATACTGGAATACAAATACACATTGAAAATAAATTAAATCACATATGTATATACAAATACATTGGTGGCTGATTTTAGTGGCTGATTTTGGTGTACAAATAGCATTTTTATAATATTTAATTATAAAATTTATCCTCTATTTTATAAATTATTATTTTATTATTCATCTATCATGTTTGTTAATAATTAGAAACAAAAATAACTACGAAATAGATTTTCTATTAATCATGACCTCCATAAATATTTTGGTAATGTAAATTAATGATTTTTTTATCCCTTGATCTTTTACATCCATAGAAGCTAGAAAAATCGTGTTTGTTAGTAATTCAATCGATTGAAAATACAACCAATTAAGTGAATTTCACACGACAATATGGGTTTTTCCAAAATTCAATCGATTGAATTTCGCACGGCAAATGAATTTTTTTCAAAATTCAATCAATTGGAAGTATTACACAATTGATTGAATTGTGCTATACAATATGAATTTTTTTTCTTATCAATTGATTGAATTTTGCACGGCAATATGAGTTTTTTCAAAATTCAATCGATTGGAGTGTTATACAAATCGATTGAATTTTGCACTGCGCTATATCAACATACATAACACTCACACTAAAATTTTATAGTTTAGATATATGTTCCCACTCAGAGGATGACCACTTGTATCTAATGTAATCTTCGTTGACAATCGCACAATCTATCACTTGGACAGCCATTTTGATGATGACAAAACTTTTCATCGTGAACGTGTTATTAATACACTAATAAGACTAACAAAACCTTTTTTTAAGCTTGTTTTATTTGCTGATATTTTGTTTCTAATCTTTAACTACTTAATTGGAAACAGGCAAAAGTATTGGAACAAATCATAATGGCATAATATATAGAGCAATACAAAATCCAATCAATTGTATAACACTTTCAATCGATTGAATTTAAAAAAAAATTCATACTGTCGTGAGAAATTCAATCGATTGATAAGAAAAAACTCATTTTGTACTATAGTGAAATTCAATCAATTGTGTAACACTTCTAATCGATTGAATTTTGACAAAAATCCATATTGTCGTACAAAATTCAATCGATTATGTTACTTCAAATCGATTGAATTTTAGAAAAATTTATATTGTCGTGCAAAATGTACTCGATTGTACTTCCAATCAATTGAATTATCAACAAACACGATTTTCCTAGTTTTTATGGATATAACGGATCATTGGATAAAAACCTCATTAATTCGTATTACCAAAATATTTATGAATGTCACGATTAATGAAATATCTATTTCGTTGTTGTTTTTGTTTTTAATTGTTAATAAACATAATAGATAAATAATAAAATAATTTATAAAATAGAAAGTAAATTTTATAATTAAATAATATATAAAGAATTAATTTATAATTAAAATTAAATAAGAACTATTTGACAATTAATAAAAACTTAAAAAATATATTTTATTATTGAAATCATTCAATAATCTAAACGTTGTGAGACTCTCAAATTTTTTGTCTAGTTTGTTACAATGTATTGATAGTTATAGTGAATAAACTTTAATTACTTTTAATTACATGTAACTAACTCAGTTTATTTCTAACAAACTCTAACTTACTACACTGCCTTATCATGTGGCATCTCAATACTCTTAATATTTTTAACCTTAAATTTTATATATATTTCAAATAAAAACCATCTAATTAGTGTGTGAACAATATTATTATTTGAAAGCACGCATGTAATGTAACCTCATCGTCACAGTGTAAAAATCGAAGAATTATGCAATAACTGGTATGGTAATAATATTTTCTTTGGTTTCATCAGTTGCAGGCTTTGGGAGGAAAAAATATTTCCTCTTATTAAAACGACAGATGAAAAGAACCAAACAAATTAAAATCATCGTAACACCTCCAGAATTATATGTGGGATAGTATTACAGAGGATGTTAGTTCGATCAGCCGACTAAAGTTGGTGTACATATACGAGGCAGCTGACAAAATAATTATGGGCAACAAAAATATACTTCTTTCAATTCATAATATATTTCGTTCAAATAAAAAACGTTTCAAACTAATTAATCTTCTATTACTACTACTAGGAAAATGTTTATTAATTTTTTCAACTCTTAATTTAATTGTGATAAATAAATAACTACAATTATATGTGCTTATTGATTTTAGAATAATTTTAGAAAAAAATTATCAATATTAATTGATATTTAACTAACATTTTATTTTTATATTATTAAAATTTAAAATTTAAAATTTAACAATTTAATATTTATTATTTAAAATGTTGATCAAATATTAATAAAAATAATAAATTTTACTGGTGTTCCGGTCCAATCCACCAAAAAGACGAGTCCAGTTACGACTTACCGACCCGAGACAGAGATGACCCGCATATCACCTCCCAATCCACGAAAAATTTGGACAGCTAGAAAAAATTTCTAGAATGATGGGTCTGACCACTAAGGACCCATCCGAGTACAGAGTATAAAAGGGGAGAGGCCTACCACTCCTCAAAGGTACGTCACTATTCTTACCCTAATTAGCTGTCTTTATACGGACACTGACTTAGACTTCAGAGTGTCCTTGCAAGTGGCTCCACTCGCCATTCAACTGACGTCACAACCAGGCTCCACCATCCAAACTCGTGCTCAGGTTTCAACTCTTTTTCGCACATGCTCTGTTACCATCTCAACCCGACCCGTCAAGGATCCGAGCATACGAACAACTAGTCATATATCATTGTTCATTATTTTATAAATTTACATACAAAAATATTATTTATATATTAAAATTAGTTATTAAAATATGTTATCGATATTTGTGTATAAATATGTGTTATTCAATTCATATATTTTATATTTTAATATGTATATGGTTGATTTATATATTACTGGTGCGTAAGAATGACAAAAAAATTTGTACCTACGATGGAGAGGCGAACAAAAATTGCAAAATTCTCACGGAGACGGAAATCTGTCCCCGAAAATAAATGGGGACAGGATAGAGATTGAGGTATTCGCCTCACGAGAACCCGCAAAAGAAAATTTACTTAAATGTCTTTATATATATATATATATATATATTGTGTAAATAATCCTAATTCATTTTATTTTAATTTATATGTTAAAAATTTTATATATATGTTATTATGTAAATTTGTGTTTGAATTTTGTTTAATTTGATATATTTAGTTGAATTATATAAAATTTTATTATAGCTATGTTAATTTTTTAAAAAAAATTAAAATTTAATAATATCTAATTATCTATAGATACTTGTGGGTATTTGTCTTTTTTACAAAGAAAAATAAATGAAACCCATGACAAAAATAAAACAGAAATAGAAGACATTTTACTTAACAAAATGAGAAATGGAAGAGGAGTCAGAGACTCATTGTTATTTCTACTAATGTAAAATTTGTACATCGCTTAAAATTGGGACTATATTCTATCTATAATGTAACGATTCAATTGTATACAAATTAAAAAAATTTTCTTGTGTTCTAAAATCATAAATGAAGTATATCTTTAAAAAAATATTTTATAAAAATTATTATTATATTTTTCAAATAGTTTTTTAGAATTAATTAAATTCTTTAAAAAATACAAAACACTGATATTTTAATTTCTAACAACATATTCCTTATGTTTCCAAAAGAGCCGCATATAGAAACTCTCTAATGAATTGCGGTCCCCTTCCATCCAATGATAAGACACTTTCCATTCTTTTTTAATGTGGAAATGCTGGTGAATCCAATTTTTTTAACATTTATTAATTATTAAATAATAAATAAGTTTTCGTTATTTTTTATTAATCTTTTTTATTGATAAATATTTTATTTTTTTAGTAACCAAGTTATCTAACAAAAGATTAGATAGTCTAACAATGTTTAGTCTATTAAATAGTCTTAAAATAAAATATATTTTTAAAATTTTTTAATAATTATCAAATATTCTTTATTTAATTTTATTTATTAATTGGTTTTTTATATGATATTTAATTATAAAATCTATCTTTTATTTTATAAATTATTATTTTATTATTATTCATCGTTTATATTTTGATAAGTGTATTATTAACCATTAGAAACAACAATAAAATATATCTTTTATTAATAATGATCTTTATAAACAATTTTTTGACAATGTGAATGGACGAAATTTTATGCAGTTTGCTATTTTGATCGGTTAGATGTGTAAACATAGAAAAATTATATTTGTTGTTAATTCAATTGATTTATTTTGACATTAATTGATTAGTTAGTAATAATTAATGTCAAATAACTCGATTAAAAACTCATATTAATTTATTTAATAGATAATTAATTCTTTTTCTTTTGTGAATACCAATCAACTAGATATGCAATTAAAAATAAAAATATGAATTCTATTGCGTATCTAATTGAGTGAATGTATATAACAATCGATTAGAGACATGGAAGTATAAACTGTTCATTTAATCTCCATATTTTTACTTTTAATTTTTGAAAAAAAATTACAGAATAAATCATTGATAATATAATTCAAATAATATTATTAACACCAACTCACTTTTAATCAAAATCAAATTAAAAAAATTAATTTTATACAAATTCTCGTTTACGAACTTCAATTTAAATCCACACTAATTCTTCAAGAAATTTTTTACCTATCATATATAATTCATCTGTTGCATCAACAACGTTCTGCGACTTAACAATAGAAAGTAAATCACGAAGTTGCAATACAACCTCTAACCGTTTCGTTAATTCTTAAGTCTTAATTTGTCAAAATATGGTGGCATCTCTATCAAAGGGACACCAATGATATCTAGACGGAGTAAATCAATCGAATTCACAGACTTTGGACACAATTTGAAAGCAACAATATTTTGCAAATTTTATTAAAGCCATATAAAATTTATTACAAAAATATTATTTGTATATTAAAATTAGTCACTAATATATTTGTATATAAATATATATGTAGTTTAATTTATTTTTAATGTGTATTTATATTTTAACATATATTTTATACTAGTGATTGATTTTAGTGACTGATTTTAATATATACATAACATAGTCCAATCTATTAATTGTTGAATATTTGTGTAAAAAATATTTAAATAATAGAAATGTTTCAAATTTCCAACTGTATTAAGCAACTAGTGAATAGCTGGACAAAGAGAGTACTAAAGCAAATGAATCTTGGTATCAAGCTCTACATATAAAAAAGTGAGTTGGTGTTAATAATATTGTTTGAATTATATTATCATGATTTAGTCTGAAATGTTTTGCAAATGTAATATTTGACTGATTTAGTTTGGAATTTGTTTTTCAAAAATTAGAAGTAAAAATACGGAGATTAAACGCACAATATATATTTCCATGCGTACTCTAATAAATTTTTATATACATTTAATCGATTGGATATCTAATAAAAATCATATTTTCATTTTTAATCTCATATCCAATCGACTAATATTCACAAAAATTGATTTATTTATCTATTAAATTGATTAATGAGTTTTCAATCGAATTATTTGACATCAATTATTACTAACTAATCGATTGTATTAAAATAAATCAATTGAATTAACCGCAAATACAATTTTTTTTTATCGCATTTAATGGATCAAAACAACAAATTATATAAAACTTTGTTGATTTATATTGTCAAAAATTATTTATAGAGGCTACCATTAATAAAGATCTATTTTATTGTTTTTCTAATTGATAATGATACAGCTATGAAACAAAAATGATGAATAATAAAAATAATAATTTATAAAATAAAGAGTAAATTTTAAAATTAAATAATATATAAAAAATTAATTAATAAATAAAATTAAATAAAGACTATTTGATAATTAGGGTTATCAAACGGGTTAGCCCAACCTATTTAGGTGTGATCTGTTAAATTTGTGGGTTAAATGGGCTGGACCGTTTAAGTCTGTTTTATTCATGGACCATAATTTTTCAGTTCGGATCGTTTATAGTCAACCCGATGGGTTAAACGGGACAGCCCGTTTATCCTTTTATTTTATTTTTTGAAAAATATTTTGAAAAAAATCACTTTTAGGTCAAAAACCTTAAACAAACAATATTTTTTAGTTGATAAGTCGGATTTTCGGATCGAATCGGAAAAAATATCGACTAAAAATGCTACTCTTTTTGAAACAAATGTAAAAAAATTAAATGGACTACCCGTTTAGTCTGCAAACTAACCCGTTTAACACTTTTTTTTTTGTTAATCAGGTACAATCTGTTTAATTCAAAAATTAAACTGACTTAATTTTAAAGATAAAATTTATCTATTTAAATGAGTAAACAGACTGACTCGATAAATTTAACCTATTTTAATAATTTTATTAATAATTATTAAAAATTTAAAAAATATATTTTATTACTAAGATTATTTAATAATTCAATCGGTATTGGACCATCTAATCTTTTGTCAAATTACTTTGATATCGCGATAACTCCCTAAATTCTCCAACATTCTCGTGAAATACCTTCTCTAAACTTTTACATTCCTAACTACCCCCTTTGTTATCCAATCCAATGTGGTGTTTCCTATTGCTTCCGATAATATACTTATCTATACGTATATATTTTAATATTTTTTAATGGTGAAGTTCTCACCAAAATATAAATTTTTTTAATAACAATTTTAAAATAAAAATAATTTTTAAATAATTGTTCAAACTTCAAACTTTTAATGATTCACCAATCACTATCTATATATTATAATTGTAAGTTAAGATTTATTAAATAATTTGACATATTTGATTAAATTATTATTTATCGTTTATCAACTATCTAATTTCATATGAAAACAATTGCATATAAATTTTTATTAATTTTTAATTAGTAATAATAATAAAATATTCTATAATCTCTTTCACAAAAAAATTTCAATGATAATATTAAGAAGATAAAAAATAAATATCTAAAATTTATTTTATTTAATATTTATTTATTAAAATATGTATTAAATAAAGCCAAAAATAATAAGTTTTAACAGTTTTTGATTAATATTTTTTTATGACCAAATATTTTTGAAATGTTAAACTCTCAATATAAATTTTTTATATTTTCAATTAAAACTTTCTTATTTTATAATCTTAATATGTACCCTTAACACACATGATAGATAAACCCATTGTTTATACCCTGGCCCAATACAAAGGCCCAGGTCCAACTAAAAGGCCTAATCTAAAGGATTAGAGCCTAGCTAAGTACCGACCTTCACATAGGAAGTCGGTATCAACCACGACTTGGTCGGAAGAGGTCGGATGAAAGATTAGCTGGCAGATAAACACTCATTCAAATGAGTAACCGCCCCTAAAATCTCTCTAACCGCCTCATAAAGCCATA
>QBTX01000771.1:50821-62837 GCA_003063285.2 Arachis monticola
TGTACTATGGAGGTTCTTAACCTCCCCAAGATAATTGGGACGGTTACACCCTAAAGTACGGCACTACACCAACGGTGGTTATGGCTCACCACTATAAATACACTGACACCCCTCAGGTATCTCTAAGTCCAATACTCTCTAAGACCCGCTTACACCCTTGCTACTTAGGCATCGGAGTGTCTTTGCAGGTACCACCCCCCATTCCTTCACGAGCACAAGTCGGACGGAGCCTCCCGAGTTACGGACCTACCCGGAGTTCTCCTCCATCACATACTTGGGCCGCCAAACCCATCCGCATATTAATCTCCGGTTACTTACCGTAACATTGGCGCCGTTGCGGGGAACCGAGAGATCACTCAACGATGGCGGATAGATCCCACGAAGAAGGCCATGTGGAAACAGATTCTGAACAAGAGAATCTAGACATGGGCAATGGCAATGAAGACAATGATCAACACAGAAGAGGGTCTCCGGAGTAAAGAATCCGAAGGTAAATTCCTCAAGGACTGAGATCCGGAAAGAAGGGCCGACCTCACTAACTGAACTAATGGGATTGGTCCATAGCCGCTTGGAGCAATTGGAACAAGACGGAGAGGCAAAGAAACCGAAAAGGTACTTAAAGAGGAGATGGAACGGCGAAAAGAGTTAGAAAGGAAACTCTTACAGCTAGAATCCTCCCTCAAGAACTCCCGCGATGAAGGAGAAGATCAACTCCCGAGGCGGAGAAGATCCTTTCAGCGAGGAATCATGAGGGCAAAATGTTCCAAGGAACTCAAAAGCCCTGATATGGACCTCTATGATGGGAATCCGATCAGCATCATCCCATGCAACTTTAAAAGCCGGATGTACTAGCCGATGCCTCCGACGCTACGAGATGCAAGGCTTCCCGACCACTTTATCGAAAACAGCGATGAAGTGGTTCGATAGCCTCCCCCCAAGATCCATCACCAGTTTTGAAGACCTCTCAAGGAAATTCCTGATGAGGTTCTCAATCCAAAAAGATAAAGTAAAACATGCACCGAGCCTCCTGGGATAAAAACAAGAGGTCGGAGAGTCTTTACGAGCCTATATGGAAGGTTCAATAAGGCATGTTTAGAGATCAAGATCTGCCGCACAGAGGCAGTATAATGGGGTAGTCAATGGACTTAGAGAAGGCCCCTTCTCACAGTCCATATCTAAAAGACACCCCGTTCTCTAAGTGATGTACAAGAAAGGGCTGAAAAGTACATCAACATGGAAGAGAATGCAAAGCTAAGAGACCCGAGTTCGCGACCCGGACCTACTTCCTCCTCTAGAGAGAGGGAAAGGGAAGTCAGGAAGAAGGAAGAACCCGCGTCTCGAAAGGCCAGGAAAGTATAACTCTTATACTCCTCTAAAGACTTCTATAGTGGATGTATACAGAGAGATTTGCAACACTGAAAGGCTGCCACCCCCAAGACTATTAAAAATAAAAAAAAGGGGAACGCACGCGAATATTGCGAGTACCATAAAATATATGGTCACTCCACCAACGACTGTTACGACCTCAAAAATGTCATAAGAAAAGCTGGCTAGAAAGGTCGCTTGACAATATCTCATGGAGGTCGGACATCCATGAAAAAGAAAGGCGAGATGATATGGATAGAAGAGATCCACCACCACAGACCCCTGAGAGACATATCCATATGATCTCAGGAGGGTTTGCGGGAGGTGGAATCACTAAATCCTCTCGCAAAGACATCTCAAAAGAGTCTACCAGGTCGGGATGAAACACCCGACCTCCCCACTATATCATTCACAAAAGAAGATGGGCAAAGGATAATTCCCGGCAAGATGATCCCGTAGTGAAACCGTGATCCTAGCAAGCCTATCTCCACAGAACCCTAGTGATCAAGAGAGCTCGGCGGACATCCTTTTCAAGCCCGCCTTCGACAAGCTAGGGTTAGATAAAAAAGAGTTAGAGCTTACCCCGACACCCTATATGGGTTAGGGGATACGCCAGATAAAACACACTGGATTTTGCCCCTCACACAACTTTCGGAAAGGGGGAAAAATCCACCAGGAAATCTGGCTGGAACTTTTGTAACCGGCCTCCTGTGATGTCGAAACATCCTGGAGACCTTTCTATAAGTGCGAATCATTCCCCGATGAAGGGTCAATATTAGGACTTTACCAATTGCTTGTTGTCATGCATCTAGCCTGATGGCCGGCTTAGTGCCACGATTAAGGGTCAACCCTTACACTGGGCATCCATACCAATCAGAGACTCGAGCTGTCTGTGATGCGACTCACGGTGGAAGTTAGTGCTATCACTCTCTCCTCACGCGTCTGCATGATCAGATTTCAATCCGGCCAGAGGCCTACTCCAGGAGGTGACCTCACTGGAAAGGGCCAACACTTCTCACATGAAATGAAGCATATACGGTTGCAGAGGGAGTGGATCAAGAAAATAGTTGACAGACAGTGAGTCAATTATGCTGAACATAACGATTTATACCATGCCTTCCCTGCAAGATCTGAAGAGTGTTCCAAGGTCAAGCCTCAGTTTAAATCCCTCCCACTACACCAGAACTTACATGGTGCGCGAAGGACCATAGAACACCTTGTATAGAACATGTTATTCGAAGACTCCTCGAATCCGCAGGGGATGCGATACACCACACTGTTGAATCTTGCTAGACTAGAAGAATCATCAAGGTAACTACCAAATCCCTTCATGTAGATCGTGGTTTAAGGGAGGAAAGGAAAAAACACTTACATAGGAGCCCACCTAGGTGTCTGGGAGAGAAACGCCTTGACACAAATGGCTTTGACTGGCATGTAAGACATCTCCTTATAAAAAGCCTCATCTACATGTACCCTATCCATGCTTGTCAAGCGCCTGCCGCATAGGCCTCCGTACACCTGACCATGAGCAGGATTGAAATTCCGGTGCCTAGCTCAAGTAGAAATGCGCCATTAGGCTCTCTGTCTAGAATGCATGAGCCCAGCGGTCCCCGAAGTTAGTCACTCCTTTGTGACCAGCAAAAGGAGACCACAATATCCGCTTCCGGTATGTCTCCCAGAGAGAGGCATCCCATACCCCTAGAAGGTCAAGAAGTGGCAGAAAGGTAATTACGAAGACGTGCGTCCTCAGGACCCCAGCCTGAAAATTATGTCTCAATCCCCGCTTCTAGCGAGAGAGGATTCAGGAGTATCCACAAATACATGGTTCTAATGGGACCAAGTCACGTGCTAAGTGCGACACACAAACAGTAGGAAGATCGCGAATAACCTGGTATTGTACTTGACTTCTTCAGTTTAATAAGCTAAGGCCTGTTCCTCGAGATCGTGGTAATTGTAAGGTCATTAGGATTATGAAACATGACAAGACTACTAGCTATTAAAGCCCTAGGTGACCCTTGTACCTGCCAATCATCCTATCATATGTGCATCTGTATCATGAAGTATACTCCGAGGGTAACCTACTAGCTTATTGTACTTACCAGAGAAGCTGTCTGTGCAAAAAATGGACGTTTGACTCTAACTGCAATACCCTTTATCGATTGCGAGGAAAAATGCTGCATGTTCCCCCTCACCAACTCGGTGTTTGGATGACCTAAGATCCTCTGATATTTCCAACTAGAAACTCCGGACATTAAGTAGACATGAGACTAATGCTCCAATGCCCTCCTGTAAACGGAATCTTATTTCCAAAGAGTCCCTGAGATAGTCCTGACAAAGCCGAAGAAAATTGCTTATCCTGCTTCTCCTGGTGGCCAGATCCCATGCTTGAGAAAAGATAAAACAAAATCTCTGCTTTCATACTATTCACCTACAGCTCCCGATTGGCATGGCTAGGACTTAGCCTATCCTGAGGGATCAATGCCGATTGTCGGAAGGCACTCTTTAGGATGAAGAAGTGTTGCAGGAATCAGACAAGCCCTAGCTGGTACCATGGAAGTGGCTGCTTGATCACTTCAACAAGTGTTTATCTTATGGCGGCTGCGCGCGCAGCTCATAGGTGCCAGGGGCCTACCATGAGATATACTTGGGCGGGCTTACGACATGGGTAAAAATTAGAACACAGACCGCAAACAGAGTCGTACTTCCTGGTGATCTAAACCGACCTCTCCTAAGTATTTGACACTATAAGGTTGCATGGGATGAGACTAATCCCGCCAAAATGCGCCTCGCAGTAGAGGCAGGATGGAACACACCAGAATATATCCTAAGCTGGTCTCATGCTGTACATCAGAGCGAGGATTTAACGGGCCGATAGCATCCTAATCTGCGCGACTATTAGTATGCAGGGCGCATCTGAGAATCGCGAAAAAAGGACTAACCCACGACTTGGTGTTGAGAGAGCGGTTCTTCATATCGAAGAACGCCAGCTCTCCAATCTTCTGGCGCAGTATGGTTGGAGCCACCCCAACATCCCATTCCCTCTCTAGGCTCTTACCTTCCGACTTGCAGGCCCTCTCCAGATTTTGCAAGGGAATCGGCACTCTAAAAACTTCCAGACGGATCTTTGGTTCATGATATTTTGCCTCTCCTCTGCCACGTTGCTCTACTTTCTCCCCTATTGGTATATGCTGAAAGTGTTGTATCGCTGAGAATAGGTTGATATTAGTTTACTCTCCACTTGGCTATAATATGTTGAGGGAAAGGACTGCCACCTGGCGACTCTGTCCCTGTCAATAACCTATATGAAACCTGCATGTTAGTACTATGATTTCCCAATTGGTCTACCAGTACTTTCTATATTAGACCCATTCCTTTTGGGTTCTTGTAGCATCTCCTTAGTAACTTCTGCTAAATGTTTTGTTAGATGGCACAATTATTAAACAACCCTAACCTTGATTGAGATCTCCGGGAAAAGAACCTCGTCCAGCAAACTTGTTCTATAGGGACCAAGTTCAGTAGATCACATACTTGACCTCTTTAGGCATTTCCGTCGTATATAACTATATATGGGGGGACCCTGTCTCATCAGCCCTGGTCAGAGAATTAGCGAACTTATCGTACAGATGCTGGTTCTGGGCCAACCTCGTGTATGCAATAAGCATCCTCTATGAGCCTCCTCCCAATAAGTTTTCCCTCCCATGTGTATAGATCCACCAGCCTAGTGTCTACGGCGACATCTGACCTCCCTTTTAAGCCCATAGTAAAAATGTCCTAACCTTGAACGCCGAATCCTTTATCAACCAACAATATATGTTTCCTCTATAGCAAGGTCCTGAGGGCTGAGACCATTCCGGTACCACCAATATAACGCTAATAGACCATGTTGTGCACTTGAGCCTCAATTATAAAGGGATCCTATATACTATCATTATAAAGAACAAGCGTCCTTGGAAGAATGTGCCGCCTACAGCACTTGTCAATGTCACATCCTTTTATCTAATAGTGGTGCGCAAAAGGATGAACTTCCTCACACAAGATAAGATTTTCGCGGACCCGAGCCAGCCACTAAACGTTTGATCACGGCATGAAGTCCTTCTAAAAGACGGATGTTGCAGGTAGAATACCTGCCTGGAGAAGGTTCAATGGTGGATTGGTCTTATTAACCGACACCTTAGAGCTCTAGCCTTGAGTCCGATTTGATGTTTATTACAGCGAAACAGGAAAGCATCGGAACTGCCCATGAATTAAAGCCCAGTGCCTCGCCGACTTCATTGCAGAATACGCAGCATAACATCTGTAAATCACAGAGCGCACAAATATGGCAAGTACCTACGTGTCAAAGAAATTAGCTCGAAATATTGTGTCCAAGAGTAAGCTCAGGGACTCTTTCACGACAAACTAGGTGGAGCTTGCGATGTGGAAGAACCGCAGGGCATTAATGGGATTGATATTAAACCTGGAAAAAAAGGAACCCAGATAGAGGTCTCCTTAAAATTCGAACCATTCCAAATCGGAGCTTAGAATTTAGGCTCAAACGAGAGCTTCTTGCACAAACCTATCAGTTGCAGTAGGTATGAGAAGCCGTGATTGCAGGATTAAAGTTAGCAGAAGAATACTAGCCAGTCAGCTCTGGCGATGCACGCAAATGGTGCACGATCTACAGCGACCTCACAAAGTGTCGTGACTTTCCCAAATAAATGGGAATCATCAGGCCAAAAGTTACGCCAATATGAAGATAAGATGGAATGTTACGGCAATTGGAACGAACCAAGACCATTGCGATCATCAGACCTATCTCTCCAATGTCATTAGATCATGACAGAAAAGGGAGGATCTACGATATGTCGAAGAATATCCGCGAGTGATAAAAGGTCAAGCACATAATATTTATACTACTTTTTTTTTTTTTTTTTTTTTAATTTAAATTTTTTACTTGTAACAAGAGAATAAACAATAAAAATAAAAAAAAAAAAAAAAAAAAAAAAAAAAAAAAAAAAAAAAAAAAAAAAAAAAAAAAAAATAACGAAAAAAGAAAAATAAAAGAAGAAAATCAACAGATATGAGACTGTGAATATTTGAACCAGAAAACCCTCTCAAGATAATCTCGAACATAATAGTTATAACAAATAGCAGAAGAAAAATAAAACAAAAAAAAAAAAAAAAAAAAAAAAAAAATATGTATATAAATAGATACAATTCTGTGAGATTTTGTGTTAAAGGAATCTCCGAAAAGGAAATCCATAAATATAACAACATCGGGATGAGAAAATATAGACATCTCACTTTAGGTCGTAGAAATTATATCCTAAACTGCTGGAGAATTGCGACCATACACATCACACACAAAAGAGACGGCGAAGAAGAGCTAGTAAGCTAATAAAGAAATCCACCAAGTGAAGCCACAACTGCTCATTAATACTCTTAAGGTTGATAATACTAGTCCAAAATGTAAGCAGGGAAGAGAGGAGAGAGACCACCAGATATCAACCAACCCCATTGACACTGATAGTGAACAAAATTAGATCCAAAACACAGGGGACTAAGAACGTACACGACCGTCGTCAAGTTAACTCACAAAGAAGAAACAAATCAACCGACAAGAGCCGTGTGATTGGAAAAGAGAAGTACCACAGTTAGGAAGCCACCAAACATAAACTAGCCTTTTATTAATGCAATCAAATACGGCGCGAAAAATAAACGTCATATCGTCGACATACCTCAGAAAAAGAAAGATAGATACTAAGAAAAAAAACTTAAATTTTTTTTTTTTTTTTTTTTAGATTTAATTTAAATATTGAAAAGACTCTTATATTTTTTGACAACAAGTTCTTTTTGGCAAGAAAAAAAGGAATAAAAAAAAAAAAAAAAAAAAAAAAAAAAAAAATAAAAAATGTCAAAAACACCGACTGGCGTAGCCACAATGCATGTGAACGACCAGTATTCCACTTTAAGGCAAACAACACCAGAAAGAGTCTCTGATTAGTATAACTGTCCCCGGTGTTTTACCTCTCGCAATTTAAAATGGAGAAAATGGATCTGCGCTGAGGTCTACTTTTTATATTTACCACACATAAAGCAGCATTTCTATTGTGGGGCGAGAGATTAAGACTATGATTTATCTAGGTTTTGAAGAAGAAATAGGAGAACACCAAGGAAATAAATACAACAGCAAAAAGTAGAGGAACCAGAAACTGTAAGACTAGAAAGACAAGGCTAACACGAATCCAAGAGACCAAAGCTCGAATCAAACACGTGACATCCCAAAAAAGTCGGCAAATAACTTGTAAACCTTATCATAAAGTAATCAAAATATCGATACCATCAAATTTGACAAAAGGATTATAAATAAGACACGATGAAGTCTTGGCATTTCAACCTCTTAATAACTACAATGAACTCTCACCCCTCTACCTTCATGTTTGATTCCAACAATAAATCAACAAAAAAAAAAACTCAATTTTTAGCTTATAAAATTTTTTTTTTTATTTCTTTTAATTAAGAAGAGAAAATTGGATAAATAAAAAAAAATTCAACCCAAAAACAATAATAGAAGACCTTCTCAAAACCCAAAAAGGAAAATGTTTTTTTTTTTTTCTTAATCTAAGCAACAAATAAACCGTCAGTTGTTCCAAACTTGAACAATCCCCGGCAACCGGCGCCAAAAACTTGGTCTGCCCGAAAATTGTGATTCACACTTTTCACACGCCGCACAACTAACCAGCAATGTACACCTGGGTCATCCAATAATACCTTACTGAGTAAGGGTCGACCCACGAGGATTGATGGAATGAAGCATCTCTGGTACCTTGTAAATCTTAGTCAGGAGATTAACTATGATTATCAGTTTGAATTGCAAAAAAATAAAATTTTTTTTTATATGGATTAAATATTTGTTATGCAGTAATGGAGAATTAATTGGGTTTGGAAGAATGCTTTTCTTCTAAATCTCCGCCTTTCTCCCTGTCTTCTTCTTTACGCACGCAAAGTTCCTCCTATGGGCAAAGCTGTGTGTTGCTGGATCACCGTTGTCAAGGACTACCTCCCATCCTCTCAAAGAAAATGTTCAACGTGCTCTGTCACCGCACGGCAAATCATCTGTCGATTCTCACTCATGCTGGAATAATCCACTGTGATCCTTTTGCGTCTGTCACTACGGCCAACCTTGTGAGTTTGAAGCTCGTCATACCACAGATAAGGTTTGGCTTTTCGGATTCTCAAGATTGCTACCAATGGATTCTAGCTTATACCCACTGAAGATTCTGATAAGGAATCCAAGAGATACATACTCAAACTAAGGTAGAACGGAAGAGGATGTCAGGCACGCGTTCACAAATGAGAATGCTGATGAGTGTCACTTGATCCATCACATTCATCATAATTGAAGTTTAATGAACAATCTTAGATTGAAACAAGTGGTTTGAATAGAAAACATTTAACATAATTTGCATTAATTCATCGAGACACAGCAGAGTTCCTCACCCCAACAATGGAGTTTAGAGACTCATGCGTCTCAAAAGAGTACAAAAGTCAGATCTAAAATGTCATGAGATGCAAAAATAATATTCTAAAAGTGTTTAAATACTAAAACTAGCAACCTAGGTTACAGAAAATGAGTAAACTAAGAAAATAGTGCAAAATCCACTTCGGGGGCCCACTTGTTGTACTGTGTTGGGGCTGACAACCTTGCAAGATTTACACTGCCCTAAGCTGTTTCCAGAGTTAAATGCTAGGTTGCAGCCTATTTCTTGTGTGCGTTTAATCAAAACTTTAACCTTTTCTGGCGTTAACACCAGATACCTCAACATGGAACATGGATAGCTTGAACGCCAGCTTACGTCGTTTATCCTTGAGCAAAGTAGAACAACTATTATATAATGCTGAAAAGCCCAGGATGCATACTATTCCAACGCATTTGAGAGCATGCCATTTGATCTTCTGTATCTCCAGAAAATCATATTCAAGTCGCAGGCGAGGTCAGAAATCACAACAGATCATGCCGGCTTTTCAGCTCTGAATCAGATCTACCTTTGCTCAGCTCCCTCCAATTTTCAGCCAGAAAATACCTGAAATCACAGAAAACACACAAAATCATAATAAAAAAAAAAAAAAAAAAAAAAAAAAAAAAAAAACCTAATAAAAATATTACCTAAAAACCAACTAAACATGCAAACAACTAACTATGAAAATTTACCCTCAAAAAGCGTATAAAAATATGCTGCTCACTCAGATATTAAAATACATTTTTATCTCAACTAATCTATTTTTCAAGAGTTACCATAGCGGATTTAAATGCGAGTGATTGTGAGGGGTACGTTCTTTTAGCGGTTAGCTCGAATGACAGTGAACTAAGTTTAGAACGAATCTGAGTGGTAAAGGAATTTCCTGATGTTTCCCCGGACGACATACCTGAATTCCCTCAGGAGAATAGAAAATTTGAGCATTTAACTAGCACCTGAAGACTGGACCAAATATCTAAGCACCGTACGGATGTCACCACGAACTTGAGAGTTGAAGAAGCAGTTGGATGAGCTACTTGGAAAGAAATTTATTCGCCCCAGTGCATCACCTTGGGAAGCTCCGGTATTGCTAGTAAAGAAGAAGGATGGTGGAATGAGACTGCATAGATTATGCATACGCGAAAATTTATACGCTTTTTGGACCATTGTTTTTAGTATGTTTTTTAGTCAGGATCTAGTTACTTTTAGCGGTGTTTCATTAGTTTTTATGCTAAATTCAACATTTCTGGACTTTACCTATGAGTTTGTGTTTTCTGTGAATTTTCAGGTATTGTTCTGCTGAAATTCGAGGACTTGAGCAAAAATCAGATTTCAGGTTGAAGAAGGACTGCTGACGCTGTCGGAATCTGACCTTCCCTGCCCACTCCAAAAGTGGATTTTCTGGAGCTTCAAACCTCGAAATGACGCGTTTCCAATTGCGTTAAAAAGGTGACATTCAGAGCTTATCCCAGCCAAGTATAATAGTTCCATACTTTACCCAAGTTTAGAAGAAACGTAAACCGGGCATCCAATGCAGCTCTCTGCCCAATCTGGCCGTTCCAACACCAGAAACAATTTGCAAAGGGGAGTTCAACCGCCGCCCAAACTGGCACCAAAAATGCCGTTCAACCCCAGGAATGACCTCTACACGTTTAACACTCAAGCTCAGCCCAAGCACAACCAAGTGGACCCCGGAAGTGGATTATGCATCAATTATATACTCTGTAAACCCTAGTAGCTAGTTTTATTATAAATAGGACCTCTTTACTATGTATTAGATATCTTTGGACACCTGGTTCTTAGATCAGAGGGCTGGGCCATCGGCCATGCCTGGACCTTGCACTTATGTATTTTTAACCGTAGAGTTACACACCATATATTAAGTTGTGGAGCTCTACTGTTCCTCAAGAATTAAATGCAAAGAACTTACTGTTTTCATTCATATCATCTTATTTCGCTCTAAGATATTTCATTTCGCACTTCAACCTGAAGAATGTAATGATCCATGAAACTCATAATCATTCTCAACTATGAACGCGTGTCTGACAACCCCCTCCGTTCTACATTAGAATTGATGAGTATCTCTTCAATCTCTTAATCAGAATCTCGTGGTAAGCTAGAATGATGCGGCATTCAAGAGAATCCGGATGGTCTAAACTTGTCTGTGGTATTCCGAGTAGGATTCAATGATTGATGTACTGTGGACCAAGCTTCAAACCTCGCGAGTGCGCCACGAAACCGGAACACGCGTATGACAGACGCAAAAGGATAGTAAATCCTATTCCAGCATACGAGAAACCGACAGATGAATAGCCGTGCCTGACAGGGTGCGTTGAACAATTTCACTGAAGATAAAGGATGAAACCGTTGACAAGGTGATGCCTCCAGACGAGTAGCGTGCCGTGACAGGGGCATTTGGATCATTTTACCGAGAGAAAAGACCGAAATAGCCATTGAAAAATGGTATGTATCCAACATAAAGCCAGCCATGGAAAGGAGTAAGATTGATTGATTGAAGGGCAGCAGGAAAGCAAAAGGTTCAGAGGAACGAAAGCATCTCTATTCGCTTATCTGAAATTCTGCACCAATGAATTACATAAGTATTTCTATCCTTTATATTTTAATCTTTTAATTAATCTAATCCAATCACATTTAACCCTACCTGACTGAGATGTACAAGGTGACCATAGCTGCTTCAACCAACAATCTCGTGGGATCGACCCTACTCACGTAACGTATTACCTGGACGACCCAGAGTGCACTTGCTGGTTTATTGTGCGAAGTTGTGAACCATGGTATCGGCATCATATTTTTGGCGCCATTACCAGGAAAGAAGAGGCGAGAATTTACATAATCAAAGTGTAATTCACAATTTCTATGCGCACCAAGTTTTGGCCCGTTGCGGCAATTGTTCGATTTGGACAACTAACGGCTTCATCTTCTTGCTCAGATACGTAATTTCTTTTTATTTATTTATCCAAAAAAAAAAATTTTTCAAATAAATCTTTCCAAAATTTTCTCCATCTATTTTCGAAAAAATAAAAAGTTTTAAAAATTTTATTCCAAAATTTTTTTTTTTAAGAATGAATTCGAGTGTCCTCATAAAGCATGTGAAGCCTGGCTGGTGTAAAGCCATGTCTAAAATATTTTGGACT
>QBTX01000273.1:111377-143529 GCA_003063285.2 Arachis monticola
TTTGAGTCTTGTGTTAATCTTTAAGTTTGGGATTGTCAATTCGGCCATGCCTTTTAATAGATGATATTTCTTGCATCCTTTGTATTACGAAAAATACTATGCTTTCAATAGTGTTCTTCATAGATCTTCAAGTTGTTTCTTGATAAGTCTTCTTGTTTGATTTGATTGATTTCATTGTTTTTGTGTTTTGTTTGTTTGTATTATTTCATATCACTTTTGAGCAATTCATATTTATCCGATGCTATTATAAGAATTTCTTATAAGGTTATGGTTTGTTTTGCTTGTGCATGGGTTGTTTTTTCTTATTGCATTTAAATTTTTCAAAGATTGTTACGGCTTTAGCATCAAAATTAAAAAAAAATCTTTTTTCATTTAAGGTATCTTTATTTGAGGTGTTAATCATGCTTGACATTTTCAATTGAGATTAATTTAAACAAGCATATCCTATAAAATTTGACATTGTTCAATGCTATGTGACAAAATATCCATTTTTGTTTTTGATATTAAATTTCTTATTGACATTGAATTTTTTTTTGTTGAGTTTTTTTTTTTTTTTTTTTTTTTTTTAAATCAAAACAATTATTTAAATAATTAGATACTTTTTTTCACTTAATTTTCCTCCAAATTTTTTTTTTTTAAAAAATATTATGGGTTGATTTGGTCAAAATTTTTTAAATTTAGTTGTTTTTTTTTTTTTTTTTTTTTTCAAAAATTTTCAATTTTAAAATAATAAAAAAAAATGTTTTTTCAAAATCTTTTTTCAAAAATCTATCTTTTAATCAATTTTTTTTTGTGAAAAAAAAAAAAAAAAAAATTTTTCAAAAATTCTTTTTCAAATAAATATTTTTCCAATAATTTCTTTTTTCCTCTGTATCTTATACCTTCAAATATTTATCGTTAAAACATTGCATAAAATTAATGTGATTGGTGAAAAATTTGGAAGGATTTGTTTACTTTCCTGTTAAAGAAAGGGTTCAAATGCTTTAAGAGATTGCTATAGAATCTTATCTGTAAGTTTTCTTGTTTAAGGTTTAGTCTTTATAAAAATTAAAATCTTTTTCAAAAGTATCTGTTTTATTATAAGATTTTTATCTATCTTTTTATCTTTTATCTTAATCTTTTTCAAAAATTTTTACTTTTTCAAAAATTTGATTTCAAAAATATTCTTATCTAACTTACTTATCCTCTTACTTTTTCAAAATTTAATTAGTCAAATCTTTTTTCAATTCAATACCACAAAATTAAAAAAAATTGTTTGTTTTTTTTTATCTTTTTGCAAAATTTTTTTTTTTTTTTTTTTTTTTTAATCCTAATTTTCGAATTAAATTTGCTCCCTCTCTTTTTTTCCTCAAGAAACACAAAATATTTTTTGGTTTTTATGATTTTCTAATTTTTTTTGTATTTTTATTAAAATTTTTTTTTCGAAAAACATTTTTGGAAAAACGAAAAAGAAAAGAAAAATTTTTGAAAAAGTTTTTGAAAAGAAAATTACCTAATCTGAGCAACAAGATGAACTGTCAGTTGTCCATACTTGAACAATCCCCGGCAACGGCGCCAAAAACTTAGTGGACGAAATTGTGTCCACTCGTGCCAATTTCAAATTCCATAAAAGTACAATTTAAAGAATAGTGATCACAATTTCGTCCACCAATATTCTCCTTTTCTAACTTTTAAATTCTGGACAAATGCCAACAAGATAGTGATGGCCAATTTACTAATTTGAGAAGCTACAACACCTCCAAATCATCAATCCTTTACTGCCCAATTCTAATTTTGTTTTTCGATTTTTCACAAAAATAACAAGAACAGTGAAGGATCATTAATATCAATAAGATCAGTGCAGATTCATATGACAGTTAGCAAAGTCCATCAGTTGCTAACAAAACATATCTCATCATATGAACCAAAAACTCAAAAATCATCAATTAAATCACAATAAATTGAAAGAATAAATAATGATATGTGCAGTAATGATGAGCGGATATTTTATATACTTTTTGGCGGTATTTTCATATAGTTTTTAGTAGGATCTAGCTACTTTCTAGTATATTTTTATTAGTTTTTATGCAAAATCACATTTCTGGACTTTACTATGAGTTTGTGTATTTTTTTGTGATTTCAGGTATTTTCTGGCTGAAATTGAGGGACTTGAGCAAAAATCTGATTCAGAGGCTGAAAAAGGACTGCATATGCTGTTGGATTCTGACCTCCTTGCACTTGAAATGGATTTTCAGGAGCTAAAGAAGCCCAATTTATGCGCTCTCAATTGCGTTAGAAAGTAGACATCCTGGGCTTTTCAGCAATATATAATAGTCCATACTTTGCCTGAGTTTTGATGATGCAAACAGGCGTTTAACGCCAACCTTCTACCCTATTCTGGCGTTAAACACCAGAACTGGGCTACAAGCTGGAGTTAAATGCCAGGAATAGTCTCTACACATGGAAGCTTCATTTATCAGCCCAAATACACACCAAGTGGGAGCGGAAGTGGATTTCTGCACTATCTATCTTAGCTTACTCATTTCTGTAAACCTAGGTCACTAGTTTAGTGTAAAAACTACTTTTAGAGATTCATTTTGCACCTCATGACATTTTACATATGAATTTGTATCTTCTACGGCATGAGTCTCTAAACCCCATGGTTGGGGGTGAGGAGCTCTGCTGTGTCTCGATGAATTAATACAATTATTTCTGTTTTCTATTCAATCACGCTTGTTTCCATTTTAAGATATTCATTCGCACTTTAACATGATGAATGTGATGATCCATGGCACTCATCACCATTCTCAACCTATGAACGCATGCCTGACAACCACTTCTGTTCTACCTTAGATTAAATGTATCTCTCTTGGGTTCCTGGTTCACGAGTTTGACTACTTCTTCTGACAACAAAGCACTCAAATCCGTGATATCAGAGTCTTCGTGGTATAAGCTAGAATCAATTGGAAGCATTCCTGAGATCCGAAAAGTCTAAACCTTGTCTGTGGTATTTCGAGTAGGATCCGGGAAGGGATGACTGTGACGAGCTTCAAACTCATAAATGCTGGACGCAGTGACAGTGTGCAAAAGGATCGATGGATCCTATTCCAACATTAGTGAGAACCAACAGATAATTAGCCATGTACATGGACACTTTTCATTGAGAGGATGGCTGGTAGCCATTGACAACGGTGATCCACCAACATACACCTTGCCATAGAAGGAGACCTGCGTGCATGAAGAAGAAGACAGAGCATCTCTGATGCGTGAAAACTCACAATAGAGTGAGGTCAAATCCCACAGAGATTAACGGATTAAGCAAACAATGATTAATTGATTATCCTAGTTAGACGAATCATATTGGAGTGATAAGTAACAAGGAAATGTAAATAGCATAAAAGTAAAAGAAAAGCTATAAAGTGCATAAGAGTAAAATGGCAAGAAAAGTAAATGCAAGAACTAAAAATAAAATGAACATTNTGCAAGTGTCCAAAAAAATGATGTCTGGCTTGGATATGGGCAGTTTCCTGTCTCTGCTGGAGTATTTTTTCATCTGAAGAAGATGCCTACAGAAGCTTAAGAGCTAATTGAAATGGGTGCAAATGCCAAATTCATGTACACTTCTGAAAGGAATCCTGAAAATGGGAACTAATGCAGAAAGAAAGAGAGTTCTGAGATTGATACTCTGGGACGTGCTATATTTGGCCTCAGCAAGTGTTTTTCAGCCAGACACAAAAATAACGCCAGGGGAACAGCAGACCGACACAAATTAATTCAATCAAATTAGCACTACAAATATTCACATTAGGATAGTGTTTAGGTTTAATCTGATTTAGGAGGATTACTTTCCGCCTACGGGTATCATTTCATTCATAGTTAATATTTAGCTTCTGGAATGAAGATCATACCTTCTGTTGAAAAACACTGATTCGAGTTTGGTTCCTTAGCCTTTTATTTATTCATGATATTAATTAATTCTGTGTTTAAAGTAGTATGATATTCATGGGAGTTGTTACTGCAGAAGGATTGACTTTACTTTTAGATTAATTAATTTAATTTAATCATTGTCTTCTTCTTTTTTTATATATTTTTACAATTATTCAAAAATTAGCATAAAATGAAGACTCTATAAAGGAACACTGTGAAAGTTTAGAAGCTTAAGTGCAAAATTGGACGTGTTCTGTTACTATTACTTCAACGTAGACTTCCAAGAGAGGATAAGGATTCGAAATAAGATAGCTAATTACTTGACTTTCTTATTTAGTTAAGGGTTAACTAAGTGAAGAACAACAACCATTTTTAGAGTACTACACTTAAGAGATACCAACAAGGATAGAACTTTCAAATAAACATTCCCCCAGTCAGGCTTTTTGTTGCTAGAAATATTTAATAATTATTCATTTTTTTTTTTTTTTTTTTTTTTTTTTTATTTGTAATTTGTGAAGGTCGTTCTAGCTATTTACGAAATTCTTAATTAATAAAATAGCAGATCCTTTCTTGCAACGTTGCGGAGACGACACGGCGGGATCTCAACTCCCAGTATTTTATTCAACTTTTGTGACACGTTTAAATTGGTGAGGCGGATTTAAGCTAGTTAAGAGCTATAAGCTGCAACGCTGCTCTTTTAAGAATCTCTTAATTGCCTAATTCTGCCACCATAACTCTACTTGAGAATTGTTAGATCTCTCCTACTACTCATAAACACCATTAAATAAAATCAATCCAAATATGAGATAACTTTTCACTCAATAAGGGAATAACACGTGATCAATTTATCTTCAAGAGATGACAAGCGATTACACCTTTCCTACTTTATATAATAAACAAAAAAAAAAAAAAAATTTTTCTTAATATAATTTTTTTTTTTTTTTTTTTAAAATTTTACTAAATTAAGTATCAGAACTCTTTCACGGTACCTCATGACGATTTCGTGGTGCCAAGTGCTAGGATGAGGGACGTCAGAAAAATCCCGCCGCTTGAGGAGCGAGTTTGAAGGATAATTCCTTAGAGGTTTGAGCTAAGTGCTTCAAATTCCAAAACTATAGACAGAATTTCAAGTATTTATGGAACAGCCTAGATTTGGGTGGTTTATTTGTTACATGTTATTTTAATTTTTTTTCTTTTAGTGTTTTTTTTTTTTTTTTTCATTTTAAAATAAAATACACAAAATATTTTTTTGATATTTTATAATATGTTAGAGAATAAATGTGTGACTTATGCTGCACGTGCATGATGATATAGCCAGTTTACATTATAGTAATAACAAAATAATTGATTCTGATGTGTATGTTACCATTCAATATTCAACTTATATGCGGAGGCATTTTGGTAGACATTTTAGATCTCACGTCATCAGGTTACGAGACCCTTAACATTATTGTCATTATGTGACTGACGAAAAGATCAATATGACACTAAATTCATAAGACCAATTTAAAAATAAATTATTTTTTATAGGCAAATTTACCGGGATTATTTCTCTAACTCTAAAGTTATTATTTATTCGACATTATCATAAATCAGACTCCTACTAAAGGCACTACATCAAAAAAGTTAAATTTTTTTTTTTTTTTTTTTAATTAATTATGATTGATTACAAGAATTTCAAATCATCATTTTATTATGGGTTCAACTAGTATGTGCGATAAAGCCACATTTAAAATTTTAGTTAGAAAGTTAATTAAATTTTAAGTATATGTATTGTTTATGTTATTAGAGAACAAATTAATAAATATTCTACTAATGAAGTGTATATCTTGCTTTTATTAGGTACAATTTAGTTAAACTCTTGTATTATTCAAACCTACTTAGCCTGTTGGCATAGATAACACTACACTCTATAAAAGAGAAGAAGTACTCAATTCAATCCAACTCGTTCTGTAGGATTGAGAGCATAGTGGGTTAAATTGGGGGTAGGGTTAAGAACCCTAACCGACCTATTCGCATCCGTAATAAATTAAAGGTTGAATTATTTTATAAATAAAAAAAAAATTTCACAAAATTTTTATTAGGTCTCTATATTTTTTTTTTTAATTGGATTCCTGCACCAGTTTTTTTTTTTCAATATTTTTTTTTTTTTTTTTTTTTTTTTTTTTTATTAATTATCAATCAAAAAAGAAATTTTAAAAAGATAATAATTGAGGCAAGAAGAAAAATTCGAGAGACCCATTAAAAAAAACATTGGTGCAGAACTCCATTAAAAGGAAAAAAGTATAGATCTAATTAAAAATTTTGCGAACTATAAGGGTCGAGAGGCAGTCGATATGTTACGGGTCATCGTACGTTATCGGGTTATGATGTGAGAGACCAAGAGCAATCAGATTAAACCTAGCATTTAATAGTATAGTTAGTTTAAAAAATATTACTACGGTTAATCGAAAACGGTTTAAGAGATTAAACTCTCATTCTCTTCCTTTTTTTTTTTTTTTTTTTTTTTTTTTTTTTTTAGTTTTGATTTTTAATATGGACTTAATGTTGTATTTTTTTTTATATGTATGCAAATAAATGGGAATGAATTACATATATATTGATATGAAAATTATCTTAGTTACCAGAGAGTGGATAAGGCGTGAAAATATTAGAGGTGTGATTAATAGAATTATAAAAAAAAAAAAAAAAAAAAAAAAAAAAAATTATAATATAAATTTTGAGTAAATAATTTAAATGCACAAGTAAGATTATGATAGAGTCTAATATCTATCTTTATTCTTTTTTCCAAAAAAATTTCAACTATTTAATAGAAGATTATTAAATTTTTTTTTTTTTTTTATGATTTTATTTTGTCAACATTAATTAGATGATTGATATTCTCTTTTTTTTTTTTATTTTTTTGTAGATAAAGTCAGTCTCCAAAATATTATCAATATTTTTTTTTTTTTTTTTTTTTTAAATTATTACTTTATTCTAGAATAATTTTATTATAGAACATTATTTAGTATTAATAAAAAACTTTATCTTTATTTTTAATATTCACTACATAATCAAAAATGCTAAAGATAATTTTTTTTTTTTTTTTTTTTTTTATTAACCTAAATTTATTTAAGAGTCAATAACACCCAAAAGTGTTATGGTGAAAAATACAAATCAGCGTTTAATGTTTTGCTAACATGATAGTGTATCTATGACTTATAAATTTTCATAAAAAGAAAATATTGGATTTGTAAAGATTACCAAAGCGGCAAATAATTTGGGGAAAAAAAAAAAAAAAAAAAAAAATTATAGTTTAAAAAATAGAATTTACTAAAATATTGAATAATTGAGAAATACCATATTCAAGTTTGATAATTTTTTTTATTTTTTCATACTTAAATGAAACAATTAAATTATATATTTTATGTATATGTTTTTTTTTTTTTTTTTTTTTTTTTTTTTTTTTTTTTTTTTTTTATTTCAAAATTTAACATCAAATGAGGCCCTTCATAGAAGCCATCAAAACACAAAATATTTTGTTTGTGACTCTAGACCGGTAGTTTTATTTTTAATTCAAAAACTAGGAAACATGGTGAGATGATTACAAACTGAGTATCATTTGTAATGATCTTTCTCGCTTTAGTAGCCACCAATGGGTATGTTTTTTTTAATAACTTATTAAAGATCATAGAAAAAAATATTTTTTTATATATACTCTAAACAATTATATTATAAGAAGTACTAATTTGGTTATATTGTAATTTGTTGTTTGTGTTACGGGCAGAGTGTTTACTCTAACAAATATAAATATAATTTATGTAATTATGACTTTTTTTATTTTTCATTTTTAAATATTTTTTCCTTTTGTAGGATTGGTCTGGCCAAAACACCAACAAATGTGGTGCCTCAACAGGATTGCCCTGGTGGTTGCAATTTTCTAATAAATTGTTGTTTTCCACTACTTCCTGCGTGGTGTATTAATGGCAATGTCATGTGCAAAGGTTAGACAAGTAATGAATGCAGAGAACAAAACAAGAACGGCCACTGATCAAAGATGGTGAAAAAGACTAGTAGCCTGAGTGCATACCATTAGAAATAATGTAGTTTACCTACATTTTAATAAAGTAATAGAAAGATCTTGGAGTTTAATATTATTATTATTTTTTTTTTTTTTTTTTTTTTTTTTTTTTAAGTTTTTTAATTAGATATATAATAAAGAATAAAATTTACTTTTTTTTTTTTTTTTTTTTTTTTTTTTTTTTTTTTATTTATAAAATAGAGTTCAAAAATTTTGAAAAAAAAAAAAAAAAAAAAAAAAAAAAAAATCATATATTATTAATTTTCTAATAGTAAATAGACAAGTTAAGCTTTTAAAATATATGAAAACTATATTATTATATTATTATTATTATTATTATTCGAAGACTATACTCACATCAAGGTGGGTAATGTGGTTGCTTAAAGAACGTGCGATGTTTTATCTTTGGAGTCTCTTTCAGAAATTGGTTCAATTATCACTTTTGAAGAGTTTATATCCATTGCATTTGGATGCACTAGAGTTGGTTGGAGAAGGTGATCTCTAGTATAATTCTCAGGTTATTCGAGTTAATGTCTCGAACTCTGTGAATGTTACGTGGCTTGTTCTTTCTTAAGTGGCTTTGAGTTCTTGTTGGCAAGTCTTTTAGAAAGTAATGTTTTATTATTTCCAATCCCCGCAGCCTCTAATGATTCATGATGCATTCCCGTTTGATCTTCCCCGTATATGCCTGTTTTGAAATATCTTTAAAATAACTTGTCGCATTTGTTTAAAACCCTTTATCTTGACTCATGTGTTCTTTGATGTATTTTTGAATTGTTTGATACATCAAAAGGATCTTGAAATCTCTAAGATCTCATTAAACCGAGTATGACGTTTGTTCCTCTTGTAATTCTGTAAATTCATTCGATCACTCGGAAAACTTGTTTCGTTATTGTCAACTTTTGTGAATCCTGCTTAAGTTTCCTTTGAAGATGAGTTCATTCTTGAAAGCAAGTTGACTTTCTTTTCTAGTGCATTCGGAGTATCCTCATTAGGGTACAATTTTAAAGTTACACTTGGAATTTTAATTCAAATTTTTTTTTTTTTTTTTTTTTTCTTTTAAAGAAATTTCAAAAACTGAACTTTCTCTTACTCAGTTGTATTCATAATCATTCTCTAAACTTTGATAAAGTTGTTCTGAAGTTGGCATGCACTACTTTAATAAAGTTTGAAAAGCTTTCTTATCTAGTAGAAACTAGCCTGTTTGTAACGCACTACTTATTTCCTTTACCGACTTATAAGCAAATTTTTACTTGGATTGTCTTTTTCTGAAAGTAGAGTTTACTTCTTCAATGTTGCTATAATTGTTAACATCGCCTGTTTGTGAATATTACTGAGATTTGGAACACAGACATTTGATTTCTTACCAACCTTGCGGATTTCAATGTATACCTTTATTTGATTGAGTACCTAAACGTCTTTCAGGATGTTCGGGAAAGTTGTTTTTGGGCTTAACTCGATTGATCTTTTCAACCTACCTATTTTGTCTTTAACTTAGAAATTATTTTAAAAAAAAAAAAACTTGATTTTCTTCCGAGTCTTATGCCTGCTTTTGGTTAAGTTGTACATGGATATCTTTCTGAATGTTTGAGTAATCATTTTTTGCGTTTAGCAGACTGGTGGTTCATTTGTTTAAATTCTACGTACATTCTATTTCAACATGAAATTTTTTTTTTTTTTTTTTTTTTTTTTCTTTTTCTATCTTTTACAAAATGTTGTTGTGCAATTTTTCGTTCGAAATGTGAAATGGTTTTTGAAAAAGTTCTTTCCTAGAGCAAGTATTCGAAAGTAATTGTTAATCCTACTTCTGAGTCTTTAAAGCTTTGTTTTATTTTAGAACCATTATTCTTTTTTGTAAATCTATACTTCTGAACTAGCTTTGCTTTTGTTTCAAAACTCTAACACTACCTTTCTTCATCATTATATCGGACTTTCTTTGAATTCGGGTGTTTGATGAGTGGATATTTTTATACGCTTTTTGGGGTATTTTTTCATATAGTTTTTATTTTTTTTTTTTTTTTTTTTTTTTTTTTTTTTTTTTTGTTTTTATCTAAAATCTCCACTTTTGTGGACTTTATATGAGTTTGTATTTTTTCTGTGATTTCAGGTATTTTTCTGACTGAAATTGAGGGTCCTGCGGCAAGAATCTGTTTCAGAGACTGAAAAGAGACTCAGATGCTGTGGATCTGACACTCACCTGCACTCGAAATGGATTTTCTGAGAGCTACAGAAGCCCAATTGAGCGCCTGCTCAATTGCGTTGGAAAGTTGATATCCTGGGCTTTCCACAATATATATAAGTCCATAACTTTCCGTCGAGTTGAGATCACCAACGTGGCATTTACACCATGAGTCGCTACCGCTATTCTGCTCGCGGTTAAAAAGCGTAGAATGGGCATAAGAGTTGGAGTTAGACGCCCAAACTGACACAAGAGTTGAAGTAATACGCCAGGAGTCAGCATAAGTGCAGCATGAAAGCTTCAATGCTCAGCCCAAGACCACACTAATGACGCCAGGAAGTGGATTTTACTACGTCACTTATACTCATTTTCTGTAACCTAGTCACTAGTTATATAAAGGATCTTTTGAATATTACTATGACCTCTGACACTTTCAGTCACCTTTTGTATCTTTCAGCATAGTCTCTAAATATGGTTGGGGGTGAGGAGCTCTGCTTGTCTGATGGATTATGCAATTACTACTTTTTCATTCAATCCGCTTGTTTCATTCCAAGATTCAGTCGTCTTAACTTGGAGAATGTGATGATCCGTGACATCATCATCATTCTCACTTGAACGTGTGCCTGACAACCCACTTCTTTCTCCCTTAGATTAGAAGTATATATCTTGGTCTGGTTAATTCTGTTGAAACAGAATTCAAATCATTCAGTTGGTATAAGCTAGTAATTGCCGGCATTCAAGAGAATCCGAAGAGTCTAAACCTTTGTCTGTGGTATTCTGAGTAGGATTCAATGTGATGAATGTGACGAGCTTCAAAATCCTGAGGGGGCGTTAGTGACAGACGCAAAAGGATCATGGATTCTATTCCCTGATGTGAGAACCGACAGATGGAATGCCTTGACAGGGTGCGTTGAACAGTTTCACTGAGAGAAGGAGGTAGCCATGCAAACGGTGAAACCGCAGACATACAGCCTTGCCATGGAAGGAGCCTTGCGTGTTGCGTAAGAAGAAACAGTAGAAAGCAAAGAATTCAGAAGATGGAGCATCTCCAAAACCGTCAACCTGTTCTCATTACTGCAAAACACAGTACTTATTTATTTTTTTTTCTTTCTTACATATTATTTTTATTAATCTAATGTTCCTGACTAAGATTACAAATAACCTATAGTTGCATTCAAGCCACAATCTCCGTGGATCGACCCTTACTCACGTAAGGTAATCACTTGGACGACCCAGTGCACTGCTTGGTTAGTTGTACGGGATTCCAAAGTGTGATTGTGATTTCGTGCACCAGTTGTTGCGCCGTTGCCAGGGGATTGTTCGAGTTTCGAAAACTACGGGTCTATTTTGTTGCTTAGATTGGAATCTTCTTTTTGGTTTTTAGAGTCCTTCGTTTGAGTTTTAGTTCGATATTTAAGTTTGGGCCCTCGTCAATTGATAAGTTTATTATTTCTTATCATTACTTTGTTTCAATTATTAGTGCTCAGAGATGAAATTTTTAAGTTTGTGTCCTTCTGTGTTTCTGTTTCTTAAAAAAAAAGTTACAAAAGTTGCTCTCAGTGTTCAATGTGATTTCAAAGTTTTAGTTTGTTTTTTTTTGTTCTTTGATCTAAAATTCTAGTTTGGTATTGATTTTTATTGTTTTTCTCTTAAAACATTAAATTTAAAAATATATTAGATTTATTTAATTGAATTTTCGAAAATTTCATTTAAAAATCAGATTTATTTTAAATTTTTATTCTATCTCATCTAGTTAAAAAAAAAATTTTCAAAATTCAAAATCATTTTCAAAAATTTTTTTTCTTTAATTAATTGAATTATTCTAGTTTTGCAATTTATTTTTTTTCCCTTTTTCTGTTAGTTTTTGAAATTATATTATTATTTCTAATTATCTTATTCATCTTATTTTTTTCTAATATTTATTTATATTTCTATTTCTTAATTAAATTAAATAAAAATAAAAATAATTTTAATTTGGTAATTCACATCCAATTCTCTTTTTCTTCCGTCATGGACCAAAGTGGAAATGAAAGTCGAAGGACTCGGGTCATATGTCTAATCCATCACTACTGCAGTATGAGGAGTAGCATCGTTCATACCTTCCCATCAAAGAAGCGTTTGAGCTAAATCTTCACTCTTCTTGTCATGGTGCAGGAAAATTGCCAGTATTCGAAGTCTTCCACAGGAAGAACCTACTGAGTTTTTGGGCACTTAGTTCTTCAAATTGGCTGACACGTATTGACAATAGAGTAGATTAGGATAATCTACAGATTATTAACTGCTCTTTCATTTGCTGTAAAAGATCAAGTAAGAGGTGGTTATAAACCAACCCACAGCAAGATAAAGAAACATGGAAACAGTTATCAGACAAATTCCTGTACAATTATTTTCCTCCCAAAAAGGATGACACAAGCTAAGACTGAACATCCAAGGCTTTTTAACAAGGAGGATGATGAATCCTTTATAATGCCTGGGGAGAGGTACAGGAGATGCTAAGGAAATGTCCCTTATGAAATGTTTTCAGAGTGGTGTGCAGTTAGACATCTTCTTACTACGGACTTACAGACAAAAGCTCAGATATCTCTAGACCACTCAACTGGTAGGATCTACACACATGAAAAGACTACTATTGAAGAGGCTCAAGAGCTTATGATAGCAGTTGCTAGAAATAAGCATCTGTACATAACTAGTGAGTCCTCCATGAAGAAGAAGCTAAGGTAGTACAACTGACTTTAGTCTTAGAACAAAGTTGCTGAACTCAATCAGCAACTATCTTCAAACAGAGGCATTAGCAGAATTTAAGGAGAATGCCTACAAGAAAACCAAAAAAGTGCTAACAAAGGATATGGAATTCACAATGAATTTCAGACAAAGATGGCAGTTATCAAAATAGATAACAGAAGAGTGCCAAGCAGTTCAATTAAGAGTGGAAAAATATATGAATACTCAACTCAAAGCAGCAGAAAGCCGAGAAAGAACAGCTGCAGAGGATGAGCAACCTGCTACCCAAAATCCCTCTGAGGACAATAATAGCCCAGAGAGGAATGATTCTGGCATTCAAAACGCAGAAAAGGGTAGGAATCTGGCGTTAAACACCCATCCATCCCCCTATCTGGGCGTTCAAATACAATAAGGGATCAGATACCTACAAGTGCTGATAATAACTCCCTCAAGAAGGCTTCTCAACCTGCCTCTGTAGGTATAAACCTGCAGCAACTAAGTTGAAGAATAAAAGCCAAATGCCTTATCCTCAGAAACTCCACAAGGGAAAGGATAAACAATTGGCCCGCTTTGCAGAATATCTCAGGACTCTTGAAATAAAGATTTTGTTTGTAGAGTCACTTGAGAAATACTTTCCTATGCTAAGTTCATGAAAGAGGTCTTAAGTCATAAGAAGATTGGAGAGAAACTGAAAAAGTTTTCTCAACTGAAGAAATGCAGTGCAGTCATTCTAACAAGCTTACCAAGAGAAGCTAAGGATCCCGGAAGCTTTATGAAAACCTTGCACATTAGAGGGTACTTGTACCAAGACAGCTTTATGTGACCTGGGACAAGTATCAACCTAATCCCTACATCCACTATCAGAATCTCTGGCTTTGATTGAAGAGGTCAAACCAACCCGAATATGTCTTCAACTTGTGATGGTTCCATTAAATACCCATCAGAATAATTGAGGACATGATTGTCAAGATGGGCCATTTGCCTTTCCCACTGACTTTGTAGTGCTGGAAATGAGAGGAGCACAAGAGTGCAACTCTCATTCTAGGAAGACCCTTCCTAGCAACTGGACAAACTCTCATTGATGTCCAAAAGGGGAAGTGACCCTGAGAGTCAATGAGGATGAGTTCAAGTTAATTGCTGTCAAAGCTATACAGCATCCAGACACATCAAATGACTGCATGAGTGTTGATATTATTGACTCCCTGGTAGAGGAGATCAACATGGCTGAGAGTCTCGAATTAGAGCTAGAAGAAATCTTTAAAGATGTTCAGCCTGATCTGGAGGAATCAGAGGAAATAAAAGAACCACTGAAAATTCCTCAAGAAGAGGAGAAAACTCCTAAACCCGAGCTCGAACCACTACCACCATCCCTGAAATATGCATTTCTGAGAGAATGTGACACTTTTCCGGTGATCATAAGCTCTGCTTTAAATCCACAGGAAGAGAAGAGCACTACTTCAAGTGCTAAGGACACACAAGACAGCTCTTGGGTGGTCCATAAGTGATCTTAAGGGCATCAGCCCAGCAAGATGCATGCACAAGATCCTATTGGAGGATGATGCTAAGCCAGTGGTTCAACCACAGAGGCGGCTAAATCCAGCCATGAAGGAGGTGGTGCAGAAAGAGGTCACCAAGTTACTGGAGGTTGGGATTATTTATCCTATTTTTGATAGTCCCTGGGTGAGCCCTGTCCAAGTTGTCCCCAAGAAGGGAGGCATGACAGTGGTTCATAATGAAAAAGAATGAACTAGTTCCTACAAGAACAGTTATAGGGTGGCGTATGTGTATTGACTACAGAAGGCTCAATACAGCCACCGGAAAGGATCACTTTCCTTTACCATTCATAGACCAGATGCTAGAGAGACTAGCAGGTCATGAATATTAGTGCTTTTTGGATGGCTATTCAGGCTACAACCAAATTGCAGTAGATTCTCAGGACCAAGAGAAATAGCATTCACATGTCCTTCTGGAGTATTCTACAGAAGGATGCCTTTTGGTCTGTGCAATGCACCTGCAACCTTTCAGAGGTGTATGCTCTCTATCTTCTCTGATATGGTAGAGAAATTTCTGGAAGTCTTCATGGATGACTTCTCAGTATTTAGAGACTCATTCAGCTCCTGCTTGACCATTTAGCACTTGTTCTGAAAAGGTGCCAAGAGACCAACCTAGTTTTAAACTGGGAAAAATGTCACTTTATGGTGACTGAAGAAATTGTCCTTGGGCATAAAATTTCAAACAAGGGAATAGAGGTGGATCAAGCTAAAGTAGAGGTAATTGAAAAATTACCACCACCTGCCAATGTTAAGGCAATCAGAAGCTTTCTGGGGCATACATGATTCTATAGGAGGTTTATAAGATTTTTCAAAAATTGTAAAATCTCTTAGCAATCTGCTAGCTGCTGACACGCCATTTGTGTTTGACACAGAGTGTCTGCAGGCGTTTGAAACTCTGAAAGCTAAGCCGGTCACAGCACTAGTTATTTCTACACCAGACTGGACATTACCATTCGAACTAATGTGTGATGCTAGTGACCATGCCATTGGTGTAGTATTGGGACAGAGGCATAACAAGCTTCTGCATGTCATTTATTATGCTAGCCGTATTTTAAATGATGCGTAGAAAAATTACACAACCACAGAAAAAGAGCTGCTTGCAGTGGTTTATGCCATTGACAAGTTTAGATCATCTAGTAGGATCAAAAGTGATTGTGTACACTGACCATGCTGCTCTTAAATATCTACTTATAAAGCAGGATTCAAAACCCAGGCTCATAAGATGGGTGTTTTTTCTGCAAGAGTTTGATATAGAATTAAGAGACAGAAAAGGGACAGAGAACCAAGTGGCTGATCATCTGTCCCGGATAGAACCAGTAGAAGGGGCGTCCTCCTCCTCTATTGAGATCTCTGAACCTTTCCGGATGAGCAATTATTTGCCACTCAGGAAACTATAGTTTGCAGACATTGCAAACTATAAAGCTGTAAGATTCACACCCAAAGAGTATAGCAGGCAGCAAATAAAGAAATTGATCTCTAATGCAAAGTACTACTTATGGATGAACTATATCTCTTTAAGAGATGTGCAGACGAAATAATCCGTAGATGTGTGCCAAGGAAGAGGCACAGAAGATCTTATGGCATTGCCATGGATCACAATATGGAGGCCATTTTGGAGGTGAGCGAACAGCCACCAAGGTTCTCCAATGTGCTTCTACTGGCCTACTCTCTATAGAAACTCCCTAGAGTTTGTACGTAATTGTGACAGCTGCCAGAGAGCTGGTAATCTGCCTCATGGTTACGCCATGCATCAACAAGGGATCTTGGAGATTGAGTTGTTTGATGTATGGGTATTGACTTCATGGGGCCTTTCCACCATTATACTCAAAACACATATATTCTGGTGGCAGTAGACTATGTATCTAAATAGGTAGAGGCAACTACAAACCCACTAATGATACTAAGATAGTGCTGAAATTCCTCCAGAAACATATCTTCAGCAGGTTTGGTGTCCCTAGAGTACTAATTAGTGATGGGTGCACTCATTTCTGCAATAAACAGCTTTACTCTGCTATGGTCCGATATGGAATTAGCCACAAAGTAGCAACTCCATATCATCCACAGACAAATGGGCAGCTGAAGTCTCTAATAGAGAACTAAAAGAATCCTGGAACGGACTGTAATTGTCCGTAGAAGGGATTGGGCAAAAAGCTTGGATGATGCTCTGTGGGCATACAAAACAACGTTCAAGACTCCTATAGGAACCTCTCCATACCAGCTTGTGTATGGCAAAGCCTGTCATCTGCCCGTGGACTGGAGCATAAGGCCTACTGGAAAACTAGATTCCTAAACCTAGATGCTAAGTTAGCTAGAGAGAAGAGATTACTCCAATTAAATGAGCTAGAGGAATTCAGACTCAATGCTTTCCGAAAATACAAAAATTTACAATGAGAAAGCAAAAAGGAGGCATGATAAAAAACTGTCATCCAGAGTCTTTGAACCAGGACAGAAGGTTCTACTGTTTAACTCTAGACTCAGATATTCCCTGGGAAATTAAAATTCCGGTGGAGGGGACCATATGTGATTACAAGTGTGTCACCATATGGATATGTAGAGCTTCAAGATATTGACTCTGATAAAAAGTTCATTGTTAATGGACAGAGAATCAAACATTATCTTGAAAGCAATGTTGAGCAAGAATGCTCAAAACTGAGACTAGATTAAAATTCAGTAAGGTCCAGCTAAAGACAATAAAGAAGCACTTACTGGGAGGCAACCTAGCCATTACCAAAGTTATTTATTATTCAAATAATAATAATTATAAGAGTTTGATATAAATCATCTTCAGGTTAATTATCAATTGTAGGAGTTCACAGAGTTACAGATGATTCAAAGCATAAAATAGAGAAAAGGAGCTCACTGGCACAAAAACGCCAGTAAGGGGTATTTGGGCATTAAACGCCAGAATAGGCACCATTCTGGGCGTTTAACGCCCAGTGATAAAGGCTTTCTGGTCTGGCGTTTAACACCAGCCAGGGTACCTGGCTAGGTGTGAAACGCCCAAAAGAAGGAAATAACTGGCGTTAAACGCCAGAATGGTGCCATTCTGGGCGTTTAACGCCAGGAATATGGAGGGGAAGAAGTTTTGTTTCCAACTCAATTTTTTTTTCAAATTTTCATGGTTCCATCCAAAATTCTATGCATAAACATGTTAAAATTATCATCTTTTCAATTTCAATTTCAAAAAAAAAAAAACAAATTAAAAATAATTTTTTCTTTAATCCTAAAAATCTTTCTCAAATCTTCTTCAATTTCTTTTCAAATCTTTTTCAAAAATCATCTATCTTTTTAATTTCTTCTCAAATATTTCAACTTCATCATACTATCTTTTCAAATTCAGATTTATCTTTTTCAAATCTTCTCATATCTTTTCAATTTAAAATTTCATCTTTTTCATATCATATTTATCTTTTACAAATCATATCTTCTATCATATTTTTTTCAAAAAATTTTAAAACCCACCCCCTCCCTTATAAATTCACACTCGGCCTCCCCCTCTCATCCATAACTCGAATTTGACTCTCCTTCTATTCCTCTCATTTCTTTCTTTTACTTGAGGACAAGCAAACCTCTAAGTTTGGTGTGTTTTTCTGAACGTTGAGCTAAGATTCATTAAGATCATGGCTCCTAAGGAAAAACAAACCACTTCAAGAGGCAAGAAAGAGAACACTCCAAAACCACTTTGAAATCAAGAGAAGGTTCTTAACCAAAGAACATGCAGACCATTACCACAAAATAATGGGTCTAAGGTCAGTGATCTCAGAAGTTAAATTTCGATCTGAAAGAAGATGAATTATCCGGAGATCCAAGAGCAGATTCGAAACAGGGGCTGGGAAAATCTAGCTAATCCTGAGACAAAGGTGCGGTAGAAACATGGTTTAGGAATTCTACTCAAAATCTGTGGCAAACAGATAAGCAGAGAATGACTGGAACCGCCTTTCTATACCTTTCGAACCATGGTCAGAGGGAAGATTATTTACTTCCACCTGGACAAAATAAGAGAGGTCTTCAAGCTACCTCAACTACAAGATGATCCAGAATCCTTTAATAGGAGAATGGTGAGATTAGCTAAGTACTTGGACCAAGTTCTAGAGGACATATGCATCCCTGGAACCAAGTGGATAACCAACAGAAAGGGTGTCCCAAATCAACTCAAAAGAGAGAGATCTCAAACCAGTTGCTAGGGGCTGGCTGGACTTCATTGGGCGTTCCATACTGCCACCAGCAACCGCTCTGAAGTCACTGTCAAAAAGCAGTGATGATCCACTGCATTATGCTGGGAAACGAAGTGAGATTCATCATCTGATTTCTTGTGAGCTTTACACAATTGCAAACAAGAACTCCACTGACGCCAAATTGGCTTACCCAAGCTTAATCTCTCTTATGTAAAGATGCTGGGTAAAGATGGGAGTGGATGAGTATATCTCAGTCGAGCACCCAATCACCAAAAAGTCAATGGAAGAACAACAAGTGCAAGATAACTCCATCAAAAGGACGGCACAGGAGTTCATCCCAGAAATCCCTCAGATTGACTACTGGACCCGCCTAGAAGCATCTGTCACCAAGTTGTAAGAAGCTATGGATCAACTAAAAGAAGAACAGCAAATTCAAAATAGCATGCTCTGTAAACTGCTGAAGAACAAGAGAAGCAAGGGCATGAGCTAAGGAGCTGAAGCGCCAGAAGCTATCTCTTGAAGAACCAGACACCCCACGGATTGAAGGAGCATCCATCTCCCAAAATAAAGGTTGTTGAGCCCTAATCTTAACTCTGTGATAACTTTGCTATTAGAGATCTACCTTAGGAGTCACATGAATAATAGTAATTAGTATCTTTATTTTTATTTTTATTTTTTATTCTCTCCAAAAAAAAAATAAATTATTTTCTCATCATCATTAAACATGAAAAAGATAGCAGATTTTTTTTTAGAATAAGGAGGCAGTTTTATTTTCGAGTTCTTAATAAGAAAATTTCAAATTATTTATATGTGGTGGCAATACTTTTTGTCTTCTGAATGAATGCTTGAACAGTGCATAATTTTTGATAGTGAAGTTTATGAATGTTAAATTTGTTGGCTCTTGAAAGAATAATGAAAAAGGAGAAATGTTATTGATAATCTGAAAAATCATAAAAAAAAAAAAAAAAAAAAAAAAAAAAAAAAACAAAAGCTTGCGAAAAAAAATGGCAAAAAATAAAAGAAAAAGAAAAAGAAAAAGAAGCAAGCAGAAAAAGCCAATAGCCCTTTAAACCAAAAGCAAGGGTAAAAGGATCCAAGGCTTTGAGCATTAATGGATAGGAGGGCCTAAAGGAATAAAATCCTGGCCTAAGCGGCTAAACCAAGCTGTCCCTAACCATGTGCTTGTGGCGTGAAGGTGTCAAGTGAAAAACTTGAGACTGAGCGGTTAAAGTCGTGGTCCAAAGCAAAAAGAGTGTGCTTAAGAACTATGGACACCTCTAACTGAGGACTTTAGCAAAGCTAAGTCACAATCTGAAAAGGTTCACCCAGTTATATGTCAGTGGCATTTATGTATCCGGTGGTAATATTGAAAACAAAGTGCTTAGGGCCACGACCAAGACTCATAAAGTAGCTGTGTTCAAGAATCAACATACTAAACTAGGAGAATCAATAACACTATCTGAATTCTGAGTTCCTATAGATGCCAATCATTCTGAACTTCAAAGGATAAATTAAGGTGCCAAAACTATTCAGAAACAAAAAGCTACTAGTCCCGCTCATCTAATGAGAATTTGAGCTTCATATAAAACTCTGAGATGTTATTGCCTCTTGATTTTCTTTCTATCCTATTTTATTTATCTAGTTGCTTGTGAATAAGCAACAGTTTAAGTTTGTGTTGTGATGAGTGGATATTTTATACGCTTTTGGGGGTATTTTCATATAGTTTTTAGTAGGATCTAGCTACCTTTTAGTATATTTTTTATTAGTTTTTATGCAAAATCACATTTTTGGACTTTACTATGAGTTGTGTATTTTTCTATGATTTCAGGTATTTTCTAGCTGAAATTGAGGGACCTGAGAAAAAATCTGATTCAGATGCTGAAAAAGGACTGCAGATGCTGTTGGATTCTAACCTCCCTACACTCGAAATGGATTTTCTGGAGCTAAAAAATCCCAATTGGCGTGCTCTCAATTGCGTTGGAAAGGAGACATCCTGGGCTTTCCAGCAATATATAATAGTCCATACTTCGCTCGAGTTGAGATCACGCAAACTGGCGTTTAACGCCAAGTCTCTACCCTATTCTGGCGTTAAACGCCAGAACTGGCATAAAAGTTGGAGTTAAACGCCAAACTGGCATAAAAGCTGGAGTTAATCGCCAGGAGCAGCCTATGCACGTGAAAGCTTCAATGCTCAGCCCAAACACACACCAAGTGGGCCCCGAAAGTGGATTTCTGCACTATCTATCTTAGTTTACTCATTTTTGTAAACCTAGGTCACTAGTTTAGTATAAAAACTACTTTTAGAGACTTACTATGGACCTCATGACATTTCACATCTGACTTTTGTATTTTCTACAGCATGAGTCTCTAAACTCCATGGTTGGGGTGAGGAGCTCTGCTGTGTCTCGATCGATTAATGCAATTACTACTATTTCCATTCAATCACGCTTATTTCTATTCTAAGATATTCATTCGTACTTCAACATGATGAATGTGATGATCCGTGACACTCATCACCGTTCTCAACCTAGGAACGCGTGCCTGACAACCACTTCTGTTCTACCTTAGATTGAATGTATATCTCTTGGGTACTTGGTTCACGAGTTTGACTGCCTCTCCTGACAACAGAGCATTCAAATCTGTGAGATCAGAGTCTTCGTGGTATAAGCTAGAATCAATTGGCAGCATTCCTGAGATCCGGAAAGTCTAAACCTTGTCTATGGTATTTTGAGTAGGATCCGGAGAAGGGATGACTGTGACAAGCTTCAAACTCATGAATGCTAGGCGTAGTGACAGTGTGCAAAAGGATCAATGTATCCTATTCCAACATCAGTGAGAACCGACAGATGATTAGCCATGTACATGGACCCTTTTCACTGAGAGGACGGCTGGTAGCCATTGACAACGGTGATCCACCAACATACAGCTTGCCATGGAAGGAGACCTGCGTTCGTGAAGAAGAAGACAGTAGAAAAGCAGAAATTCAGAAGACAGAGCATCTCCAGAACCTCAACCTATTCTCTATTACTGCATAACAAGTATTATTTATTTTATGTTATTTACCTTCATAAACCCAATTATTTTATTACTAATTTCTAACTAAGATTACAAAATAACCATAGCTTGCTTCAAGCCAACAATCTCTGTGGGATCGACCCTTACTCACGTAAGGTATTACTTGGACGACCCAGTGCACTTGCTGGTTAGTTGTGCGGAATTGCAAAAGTGTGATTGTGATTTCGTGCACCAGTTATCTTGAGGATTCCAAAGTGATTTTCTTCCCAGCACACTTCATCACTAGTACATCCTTGTTTAATTGTAGTTTCATCAGTCCATTCAAAACTCTTGCGAAGACTATCTTGTTACTTTTCCTTCTTTTCTCTGGTCTTGTATCTTTCTGAATAAACTCGAGGATTGCTTTAAAGTCACGTATGCCCTCTAGGCGTAGCATGCGAAAAGTTTCTTTAGTATGTTGTTCGTGAAGGTGGAAAGGTAAAGTTTTAAAGTGCGCAGTATCACAGGAAGCTATGGAGTTTTAGTTTTCATGCGAAAGAGTTTTGCACATGATTAGACTTGTGACCAGTAGTGGGCGTACGAAGGGAGTGAAGAGGTCGAGAACTCTCGGACGAGTTGTTTGATATAGTATGGTTGGTAATGGTGGAGATGCGTCTGGATGGAGTTGAAAGTTGAAGTTCTGAAGTGGGTATGAGATCGGTGAGCAAACATTTTGCTCGTTGTTTAAATACCGGCCTGCTTTGTAGCCTTTTGCCACATTAACTATAGCCTTGCTTTGTGAATGCCTATTTATGTATTTTCCATTGTTATTTAATAAACACATAAAAAAAAATTATATTTAATTAATATCTTATAGTTAGCAGTTATTTTAACATCTATAATATAATATCATAAAAAAATAAAAAAAAAAAAAAGCATTTTAGTAAAGTAGAGTACCGATTCTTTATATTATCTTATGTATTCCTTCATTTTCCGAGGACAAAAATTTATAAGGTGGGTAGAATGCTTTAAGACCCAAGATTTGATAAAATCCTCAATAAAAAAAAAAAATTTCATTATTTATTCATTAAAGATTTTTTTTTTATTTGTTATTTTATTAAAGTTGTAAAATCTTGGTCAAATCATAATTAATTAAAATAATTAATTAAATAGAAAAAAAAAAAAACATGGTTAGAAAATTTAGCCAATCGGAATTCGATAATTAAATATGATATTTGGACTTTAGTGATTTTTTCTGAGCTGGAAAACATAGTTTTCTGCATATGCGCACTGAAAATTTGACAGGCAATACCGGTTGAGATCTATCCAATACTGCAGCTGAAAAATTAACTATAAGTGAATATGGTTAGAAAATAAGAATTTATAATTTAAGATGATAGAAATATTTAAAATACGATTAAAACACTAATTTAAACGGTTTGCCCGAAATTGGGCCAAACAGGTTAACCAAGTGAACGGGCCTAAATGGGCCCAAGACCCAACATATGTAAACCTTTAGTTATGAGCATTTCGCTTATTAACTTCTAAAGAAAAAAATGTTGGGGGTGCTGAAATGGAGAAGAGAAGAAGAAGAGAGAAAATGCTAACTACATTCAACTTCAAATCACCATAACTTTTGATCCGAAACTTCGATTGACGAGCCGGTTTGCGGTCACGCGTCGCTCTTTTTATCCTCTAAGTTTCTATCTAAGTTTTTTGGTTCTGTATTTGATGACAGATAATTTTATACCCTTTTTGGCATTATTTTTACATAGTTTTTAGTATGTTTTAAAGTTACTTTTATTTATATTTTTATTAGTTTTATTTCAAAATCACATTCTTCTGGACTTTACTATGACGTTTGTGTATATTTTCTTCTGATTTTAGGTATTTTTCTCTGAAATGAGGGACCTGAGCAAAAAATCTGATTCAGAGGCCTGAAAAAGGACTGCAAATACTGTTGTTGGATTCTGACCTCCTTCCACTCGAAGTGGATTTTCATGGAGTTACAGAAGCCCAATTAGTGCGCTCTCAATTGCTTATGGAAGTAGATTAAACATAAATAAATAAAATATAATAGTCCTATACTTTGTCTTCGATTTGATAGCCCAAAGTGGCGCTAAAGGCCAGCCTAAAACTTCCTTGGCGTAAAACGCCCAACTGGCACCAGAATTGGAGTTAACCGCCCAAAACTGCACTAAAGCAGGCGTTTTTAACTCCAAGAACAGCCTATTCACGAAAAAGCTTCAATGTCCAGCACCAAGCACACACCAAGTGGTCCCGAAAGTGGATTCTCTACACTACTAGCTGCACTTAGTTACTCATTTTTGTAACCCTACGATGTTTACTAGTCTAGAATAAAAACTACTTTATGAGAGATTTATTTCTATGTCTTTTGACCATCTTTGAATCATAATGTAACTTTATACATCTCCGAGTAACCTCCGATTGAAGGCTCGGCCATTCCATCGCGCATGCTCTAGACTCTATTCACTTTATGTATTTTCTACGGTGAAGTTTCTACACCCACCAACGTTAGCAAAAGTTTAGAACCGGTGTGTATTGCTCGTCATGTTTCTTCAATGACATTTAACTGCCAAGTACTATTAGATTTTTCTCTCAATTCACCGCTCCTACGTCTTCTCCCAAGAATTATACTCTCAACTTAATTCAGTTAATTTAGAATGAAGGGGTGACCCTTGACATTCACCCAATATCTTCATTACTCGTTTAGCCAAGATCCGCGTGACTGACAACCACAAGCGGTCTACATTATCTTCAACGTAGTCATTGGACAACAGTCGGAGTACATTCTCTTGGATTAATCTAATACATGGACCGATTCCGTGAGATTAGTATCTCGTGGTATAGCTAGAACCATTGCAGCATTCCTGAGATCCAGAAAGTCTAAACCTTGTCCTATGTACTTTTCGAATTAGGATCTGGGAAGGGATGACTGTATAGAGCTTCAAACCTGCGATATTAGGGCGCAGTGCAGTGTGCAAAAGGAATCAATGGATCCTATTCCGGCACGACTAGCTGGGGAACCGTTAGATGATTAGCCATGCTGGGATAGCTGTTACCTGGTATTTTCCATCCGAGACGAGAAATCTGACAGTTGATTAGCCGTGCAAAAACCGTAGATGACCCTTTTCACTGAGAGGCATCTTACAGCTTGCCACGGAAGGGAGCACGCATGGTTGGAGAACGGCAATAGGAAAGCAGAGGTTTCAGAAGCAACAAAGCCATCACTTCAAGACGCCTTATCTCGAATTACCCACCAATGAGTACATAAGTAACTCTATCTTATTTTGATGTTTTATTCTGTATCTTTTATATTCAAAACCTCATAACCATTAGATATCTGCCTGACTGGATTTACAAGGTGACCAAGCTTGCTTCAATTCTGACATTCTCCGTGGGATCTACCCCTTACTCACGTAAGGTTTATTACTTGGACGACCCAGTGCACTTGTTGTTAATTTGGGAGTTGTGAAAAGTTGTGAATCAGATTTCCACATCATTTTTTGGTGCCGTTGCAGGGGATTGTTCGAGTTTGGACTACTGACGGCTTATCTTGCTTGCTTAGATTATGGTAATTTTATTTTATGTTTAAAAAAAAAACTTTTTAATTTTAATTTTTGAAAAAAATAAAAACCAAAAAAATATAAAAAAAAATTTTCGAAAAAATTCAAAAAAAATGTGTTCCAGAATTTTTAAGAACTGAATTCTAGAGCTTCATTGAGATATTGTTGAAACCTGGCTGGCTGTTAAGCCATGTCTAATCTTTTGGACTGAGGCTTCCACTTATCATTGCAGGAGCCTTTTGATTCCCATCAATTCAGCTGTTGTATGAAGGCTCTGCTAAAGCTTGGCTGCCACTTGGCCATGTCTAATTCTTTTGGACCGAAGCTTTAGACAACATTGCATGATTCCTGGAAATTCTATTGAAAATTTATGTATCCTTTATTTCCTTTTTCCAAAATATTTTCGAAAAATACAAAAAAATCAATTAAAAACCATAAAAACCAAAAATTTTGTGTTTCTTGTTGAGTCTAGTGTCAAATTTTAAGTTTGGTGTTCAATTCATCCTTTTAAATTTTTCTTTAAATTTTTGAACTCATGCATTGTGTTTCTTCTTGATTCTTCAAGTTCTTCTTGATATGTTCCCTTTTTGATTCTTTAAATTTTCTTGTTGTATCTTTTCTTATTTGTTATATTCATTTCTGGACATATTAGTGCTCTAAAAGCTTTAAAATCTTAAGTTTTGTGTCTTTCATGTTTCTCTTTTCTTAAAATTTTCAAAAATATGGTTCTTTGATCATCATGATTTCAAAGTGTTCTTGGTGTTCATCTTGACATTCAAAGGTTCTTGCATTGCATTATTAGTTTTGATCTTTAAAATTTTATGTTTTGTGTCTTTTGTTTTTTATCTTCCTCTTCATTAATTCAAAAAAAAAAAATCAAAAAAATATTTTCCTCTATTTTTTTTTTTGCATTTTTGAAATCTTGCATTAAATTAGTAAAATTTTTCAAAATCCATATCTTTTTTAGTTAAGTCAAAAATTATTAATTTTTAAAATTCTATCTTTTCAAATTTTTTTTCAAAATCAATTTTTTCATTTTTTTAATTATTTTTGAAATTTTTTAAAATAATTTCAACTATCTTTTTCTTATTGTTTATCTCATAATTTTCGAAATTCTAACAAAAAAAAAATTTATTATTTTTGATTCAAAAATTTCAAGTTGTTACTTGCCTATTAACGAAAAGATCCAATTTTAAATTCAGAATCATATCTTTTTAGTTCTATTAGTTCAAGTAATTCAACTTTAATTTCAAAAATCAAATTCTTTTAATTTCCTTCTTCAAAATATTTTCTCAAAAATGAATATTCAATCATATCTTTTTTTAAAATTTCAATTTCAAATCTCTTTTTTTTTTTTAAAAATTGCTTTTCAAATGATTTTCAACAATCTTTTTCAAAACCACCTAAACTACTTCTTCTTCTCTCTCTAATTTTCGAAAACCAACTAACCACTTTTCAAAATTCTTTTTTTAATAACTCAATATGTTTTAAATTTTAATTTTATTTTATTCCTTTAATAATTACTCGAATCTCTAACTAATAATTAAAATAAAAACAAAAATTATTTTCTTTTCTTTCCTCATAGTTATATTCGAAAACTCTCTCAATCTCTTTCTATTTATTTTATTTATTTACTAACACTTCTCTTCTTCTTATAATTTGAACTCAGCACTCTTCCCATCTCCCTCTACTCTGCTATACTTCTTTCTTCTCATTCTATCATCTACCTCATTCTCTCTCACATAAAAAACAAAAGTTAAAAAAAAAAAAAAAAAACCTTCTTCTTCTTTTTCTGTTCTCCTTTTCAACTTCCAAGGCAAAGTTGCAATAATCAATTTCTTTAAAAAAAAATTCTTGTTGAAGTTGATCCTGAACCTGAAAAGACTCTAAAGAGGATAGCTAGAGAAGCTGGAAAGCACAACACTCTGGAGAGTACCTAACAGAAATTTTCGAAAAGAAGAAGTTATGGCACCCGAAAATAACAACAATGGTGGAGATGAAAGGAAGATGCTTGGTGACTTTATTGCACCATCTTCTAACTTCTGTGGAACGAGCATCTCAATTCCTGCAATTGGAGCAAACAACTTTGAGCTTAAGCCTCAATTAGTTTCTCTAATGCAACAGAATTACAAGTTTCATGGACTTCCATTAGAAGATCCTCATCAGTTCTTAGCTAAATTCTTGCAAATCTATGACACTGTTAAGACCAATGGGGTTAATCTAGAGGTCTATAGACTTATGATTTTCCCCTTTGCTATAAGACACAGAGCTAGGATATGGTTGGACTCACAACCTAAAGAGAGCCTGAACTCTTGGAAACAGTTGGTCAATGCCTTCTTGGCCAAATTCTTTCCACCTCAAAAGTTGAGTAAGCTTAGAGTGGAATTCCAAACCTTCAAATAGAAGGAAGGTGAATCCCTCTATGAAACTTGAGAAAGATACAAGCAATTGATCAGAAGGTGTCCTTCTGACATGTTTTCAGAATGGAGCATTATATATATTCTATGATGGTATGTCTGAATTGTCCAAGATGTCATTAGACCACTCTGCTGGAGGATCCCTTCATCTGAAGAAGACAACTGCAGAAGCCCAGGAACTCATTGAAATGGTTGCAGATAACCAGTTCATGTACACTTCTAAAAGAAATCCTGTGAATAATGGGACAACTCAGAAGAAAGGAGTTCTTGAGATTTATACTCTGAATGCCATATTGGCTCAGAACAAATATTGACTCAGCAAGTCAATATGATTTCTCAGAGTCTGACTGGAATGCAAGCTGCATCCTGCAGTACTAAAGAAGCTTCCTCTGAAGAAGAAGCCTATGACCCTGAGAATCCTGGAATGGAAGAGGTGAATTACATGGGAGAATCCTATGGAAACACCTATAATCCTTCGTGGAGGAATCATCCTAATTTCTCATAGAAGGATCACAGAAGCCTCAACAAGGCTTCAATAATAATAATGGTGGAAGAATAGGTTTGGCAATAGCAAACCTTTTCCATCATCTATTGAGCAACAGACAGAGAATTCTAAGCAGAGCCTCTCTGACTTAGCAACCATAGTCTCTATCTAACTAAGACCACTCAAAGTTTTATGACTGAAACAAGGTCCTCCATTAGAAATTTGGAGGCACAAGTGGGTTAGCTGAGTAAAAGAGTTACTGAAATCCCTCTAGTACCTCTCCCAAGCAATACAGAAGAGAATCCAAAGAGAGAGTGCAAGGCCATCAATATGCCCCACACGGCCGAACCTGGAGAGAGTCAAAAGGCAGTGATTTCCAGTGAGGAAGACCTCAATAGACGTCCACTGGCCACTAAGGAGTTCCCTAATGAGGAACCAAAGGAATCTGAGGCTCATACAGAGATAATAGAGATTCCATTGAACTTACTGTTGCCATTCATTGAGCTCTGATGAGTATTCTTCTCTGAAGAGGATGAAGATATTATTGAAGAGCAAGTTGCTCAATATCTAGGAGCAATCATGAAGCTGAATGCAAGTTATTTGGTAATGAGACTTGGGAGGATGAACCTCCATTTGTCTCATCAATGAACTGAATGCTTTGGTTCAACTGAAATTACCTCAGAAGAACCGAATCCCGAAAAGTTCTTAATCCCTTGTACCATAGGCACCATGAACTTTAAGAAGGCTTTGTGTAACCTGGGATTAGGAATAAACCTCATGCCACTCTCTGTAATGGAGAAACTATGAATCTTTGAGGTACAAGCTGCTAAATTCTCACTAGAATTGGCAGATAAATCAAGGAAACAGGCTTATGGACTTGTAGAGGATGTCTTAGTGAAGGTTGAAGGCATGTATACCCTGCTAATTTCATAATCCTAGACACTGGGAAGGAAGAAGATGAATCCATTATCCTTGAAGACCCTTCCTAGCCGCAGCAAGAAAGCTGTGATTGATGTGGACAGAGGAGAGTTAGTCCTTCAATTGAATGAGGACTACCTTGTGTTTAAGGCTCAAGGATCTTCTTCTGTAACCTTGGAGAGGAAGCATGAAAAGCTTCTCTCAAAATAGAGTCAAACAGAGCCCCCACACTCAACTTCTAAGTTTGGTGTTGGGAGGCCACCACTAAGCTCTGAGTCTCTGTGAAGCTCTCTAAGAGCTCACTGTCAAGCTATTGACATTAAAAAAGCACTTATTGGGAGGCATCCAATGATTATTTAATTTAAATATATATTTTTGTTTTCTATTGTTATTTTATGTTTTCTTTAGGTTGATGATCATGTGAAGTCAAAAAACAACTACAGAATTAAAGAGTAATCAAAAATAGCATTAAAAAAATCACTTTCTGGGAGACAAAGGCTTACCGGTGTTTAACGCCAGTAAGGATAGCAGAATGGGCATTTAACGCCCAGTCTGGTAGCATTCTGGGTGTTTAACACCAGAAAATGGTGTCTGGCATCTGGCTGGCGTTAAACGCGAAATTGGCAGACAGACTGGCGTTTAATGCCAGAAAAGGATGTCTGGTTGGCGTTAAACGCCAGAAAGGGGCAGCAGACTGGCATTTAACACAGGAAAGGTAGCAGAGCTGGCGTTAAATACACCAGAATTTGCACACAGAGGGCGTTTAAACGCCAGAATAGTGCAGGGAGAAAAATTTTTTGACACCTCAGGATCTGTGGACCCCACAGGATCCCTAACTACCCCACCTCTTCTTCTCTCCTCTTTACACCTTTCCATAACACTCTTCCCCAAATACCCTTCACCTATCAACTCCTACCCTCTTTCTCTATAATCTCTTCACCACTCACATTCCATCCATCATAAACCCACTACCTCACCATTCAAATTCAAACCATTTCCCACCCAAACCCACCCCTTCATAACCGAATTCCCTCTCTCTCTTACCCTATAATACCCCTCCTTACCACCTTCATTTTCACACATCTTCCACACTGAACCCCCCTTGGCCGAACCTACTGCTCACCTCCATCTTCTCTCCATTTCTTCTTCTTCTACTCATTTTATCCTTCTTTTTTTCTTGAGGACGAGCAACCTTCTAAGTTTGGTGTGGAAAAAGCTCTGCTTTTTGTTTTTCCATAACCATTCATGGCACCTAAGGCCGGAAAAACCTCTAGAAAGAGGAAAGGGAAGGCAATTGCTTCCACATCTGAGTCATGGAAGATGGAGAGATTCATCTCAAAATGCATCAAGACCACTTCTATGAAGTTGTGGCAAGAAAAAGGTGATCCCTGAGGTCCCCTTCATGCTAAAAAAGAGTGAATATCTAGAGATCCGACGTGGGATTCAAAGAAGAGGTTGGGAAACTCTCACCAACCCCGTCCAACAAGTCAGAATCTTAATGGTTCAAGAGTTCTATGCTAATGCATGGATCACTAGGAACCATGACCAAGGTATGAACCCGAACCCAAAGAATTGGCTCACAATGGTTCGGGGGAATTACTTGGATTTTAGCCCGGAAATGTGAGGTTGGCATTCAACTTGCCAATAATGTAAGGAGATCCTCATCCTTTCACTAGAAGGGTCAACTTTGATCAAAGGTTGGACCAAGTCCTCATGGACATTTGTGGAGAGGGAGCTCAATGAAAGAGAGACTCAAGAGGCAAGCCGGTTCAATTGAGAAGGCCTGGCCTCAAACCCGTGGCTAGGGGATGGTTAGAGTTCATCCAACGCTCTATCATTCCTACTAGCAACCGGTCTGAAGTTACTATAAACCGGGCTATCATGATCCATAGTATCATGATTGGAGAGGAAGTAGAAGTTCATGAGATCATATCTCTAGAACTATACAAGGTGGCTGACAAGCCCTCCACTTTGGCAAGGTTACCCTTTCCTCATCTCATCTGTCACCTATGCAATTCAGCTGGAGTTCTCATAGAGGAAGACATCCTCATTGAAGAGGACAAGCCCATCACTAAGAAAAGGATGGAGCAAACAAGAGAGCCTACTCATGGACCTCAACAAGATCATGAGAAAGTTTCTTATCAAGAAATCCCTGAGATACCTCAAGGATGCACTTTTCTCCACACAATTATTGGAGCAAATCAACACCTCATTAGGAGAATTGAGTTCCAACATGGGACAACTAAGGATGGAGCACCAAGAGCATTCCATCATCCTCCATGAAATTAGAGAGGACCAAAAGGCCATGAGAGAGAAGCAACAAAGGCAAGGAAGAGACATAGAGGAGCTCAAGCACTCCATAAGATCTTCAAGAGGAAGAACTAGCTGCCATCACTAAGGTGGACCCGTTCTTTAATTTTCTTGTTCTTATTTTTCTATTTTTCGATTTCTATGCTTTATGTTTTATCTATGTTTGTGTCTTTATTACATGATCATTAGTGTCTAGTGTCTATGTCTTAAAGCTATAAATGTCCTATGAATTATTCACCTTTCTTAAATGGAAAAAATATTTTTTGAAAAAGAAAAAAAATGAATTTCGAATTATATCTTGAAAATAATCTAATTATTTTGATGTGGTGGCAATACTTTTTGTTTTCTGAATGAATGTTTGAACAGTGCATATTTTTTGATATTGTTGTTTATGAATGTTAAAATTGTTGGCTCTTGAAAGAATAATAAAAAAGGAGAAATGCTAATTGATAATCTGAAATCATAAAATTGATTCTTGAAATTAAGAAAAAAGTAGTGAAAAACAAAGCTTGCGAAAAAAAAAAGAGAAAAAAAATGGCGAAAAAGAAAATTAAAGAAAAAGCCAGAAAAAGCCAATAGCCCTTTAAACCAAAAGGCAAGGGTAAAAAGGATCCAAGGCTTTGAGCATTAATGGATAGGAGGGCCCAAAGGAATAAATTCCTGGCCTAAGCGGCTAAACCAAGCTGTCCCTAACCATGTGCTTATGGCGTGAAGGTGTCAAGTAAAAAGCTTGAAACTGAGCGGTTAAAGTCATGCTCCAAAGAAAAAAGAGTGTGCTTAAGAGCTCTGGGCACCTCTAACTGGGGACTTTAGCAAAGCTGAGTCACAATCTGAAAATGTTCACCCAG
>QBTX01000324.1:0-29675 GCA_003063285.2 Arachis monticola
GGCATCACAACCACTAAATCAAAGCTTGTTCATTCGATTTATCTTGGACAATTTCAGAATATTATGGTTTGGCATCTTCCCGCCGGGTGAAATTGAAACTACTTCATCAATTTCTACCTACCATATTATAGAAAAATCGAATCTATTACATTCAATATACTGCGTACTAAGATAAATCGCTTTATTTTATTTGATTTTAAGTTCATTAAATGACCCCTAAAATGAGTTTAATAGTTTCAATTTATATAAAATTTAGACTCTAAATTAGACGTACATATAAAATATTTGGTTTTAAGACATATCCATATAATATTGGTTTGCATCTTTATTAGAATATATAATAAAATAAAAAAAATATTTTTATATAATCAATAAAATATACAGAATTAATTATATTATTTCATATTATTTTTTTTTTTATTTTTTATTGTGTCATTTAAAAAAATTAAAACTATTAAATGAATTATTTTTGTTAAAAATATCATTATATAATATAAATGTACTGAATATGTAAAATATTTATAAAATTTAGTTCATTTAATATATAATACATTTGAAAATATGAGATTAATTTTTTTCCTTATTAATAAAAACCTATGTTTGAATTGTTTTATTTATACGTGTAAAAATAAATAAGAAAATAAACAATATTATCGTTTTACTTTGTTGTAAATAAATATTAGGGAAAAAAAAAAAATACCATAAATAAAAAATTAGAGATGGCATGAAGATTTAAATTGTCGAGACCTAGCTTGTTATTATCCAATTATGTGGTTTAAGAACAAAATTGAAAAGATTTATATTCACAATTCTATTTTGTTAAGCCCACTTAATGCAATTGACCAAAGCATGAATTCAAATATGCTTTAAATTACCTACAATTTTTTTAAAAAATAAATAACATAAAAATGATATTTTTTTTTTTTTCATAATTCAATTTATAATTCCTACTTTATTTAAGTCAAAATAAAAAAAAACTACTTCTCATACTAATATTCCAATTAATAATACTTAATCACTTTGACAAAACGAAAAGAAGTGTATCTTGGTTAATAATTTTAGGTGTGGCTAATTTCCTAATCTTATTTTTTCATTATATGATTTTTACGTAAATAAAGGTAAGTATTTATTAACACGTTTTAACATTTCTAATCTTGCTACTTTAATTTCTTTATACGGGAGAGGGAGAACGGTTTTTTTATTTTCAAACATTTCAACTTGTTGAGCATGCATGTTCATATTCGAGACAAAAATATGCCATTAGTTCGAATTCTGTTTTAAAGTCTTTGAGCTGAGTGACGTGTATCACATATCAACAAGGAATGTATTAAAATTAACTTTCATATTTAAGATAAATAAATAAAAAATACTAAAAAAAAAAAAAAAAAAATTTATTTATCTATTATATATTTCTAATTTTAAGGCCAAAATGCGTGCCACATGTTCATTCTCTCATATGCGAATTGAAATCAAATCCTTTCCTCCAAAATTAAAGAACTCTCCCTCTTTCCTCTTCCTTTCTCTATGCTTTCCATTTTTCATTTACTCTATCTCCTTATATATCATTATCAATGATAATACGGAATTTGACAATCAAAATAACATTCTCTAATTATAATTAAAAAAAATTGTATTTAAATTAAATTAAAATTAAAAAATTAAAATATAGTATATTATATATTATATTTATATATTACTAACTAATTAAATAACTAAAAATGTTGTCACATGTCACTCTCTTATTGAAAATTTAGATAAAATATTTTCTTTTTTTTTTTTTTTTTTTTTCTTCTTATATTTTTTCTTATTACCGGCTCTCTTTTTTCTATTTCTAATTTATCCTTCCCACTCTATATATTAATTTTATAATTCATATTTATATTAGTAATTTGACAAATCAAAATGTGTCACCAATATTTATTATAATTAAAATAAAAAAATTTTTAGCTTCCAAAAATTAACAACATTCCTCTCTCATTCCTTCTTTATCTTTCTCTCAATTTCTTTATTTTTCTCTACCTTTAAGTTCTACAAAAAAAGAGATATTAACAACATAAGATAATTTAAATTAAAACTATTATTATATACATATTTTTATTAATTTTTAAATTTTTACTGCGTATCTTTTAATATATATTAAAAAAACTTTTTTTTTTTAATATTTATTACATATAATTTTTAAAAAAAATACTAATGTTGATTAAAATTTAAAATTAAGATTCAATTATTAAAAAAAAAATAAGTTAATTTGTATAACTATCAATATAAATTTTTTTATTGTTAATATTCTAATTATATTTTTATATATATAAAAAATATTATTTTTAAAATAGCAAAGTATAAAAATTAATTATTTCTATGTACAAACAAACTTAATATCAAATCAAATATAAAAAAATATACACGTTAAAGTTTTTCAAAATTTTAGATAACGAATGTTAAATAAGTAAAAAATAAATTCTTTCATTTTGAAAAAATAATTAAAAAGCTTATTATTTAATTTTGTTTAAGACTCTGGTCTTCTTAGTCGACGGAGACTTTTGTCCCTTACGATCATTTTATAAAAAATAGTTATATTATAAATTTTTTGTGTCATAATCTATCAGATAACCAGGATCGACGTAATTTTAAAATAAAATTTAATTTCCCGTAATAATATTACGGGTAAAAATACTAGTCTTATATACAAGGATAAACATTATAAATTTAAATAATTAATCAAAATTATTTAGTCAATATATATAACTTATCTAATGGTGTATAACACTATCTTTATGTGAAGACATATTTTCTAACAACAAACATTCGTTCTTTAGTTGACCCGCACGTTACTGATTAAAGAAAGACAAGAAGTCGCAACATATACACCCTATCCTCGGCAATGCCACTACCTGTTTAATAATATACTTAAGAGAAAGTGATTTCTATAATTTCAACGCAAACATTTAGGATGCAATTTAATAAATAAATTATGTTTTATGGAAATACTACTATTTTATTTTATTATTTTATTTAAGATATATAAGATATATAAAAGATAAAAAAAAAAAAAAAAAAAAAAAAAAAAAATGTTATTGCAAAGAAAAAATTATTAATTTATTTCAATCATTTTTTATTGTATAATTGTTTTAATGAGTCAAAGTAACTATTAGTTTTTTAAAGTTTTGGCTCCTCTGAACTAATTAGTTTTTAAAAAAAAATAAAGTATTAATTTTTTTTTTTTTTTTTTTTGGGTTATATTATACTAACATTATTATTCTTTATTAATTTATTTGTAAATTTAATATATAAAAAAAAAAAAAAAAATAATTATTTGACACATTTATTTGTGAAAGAATTGTTACATAGATAAAAATTTTTGAAAACAACAAAAAAAAAAAAATTTTTTATGTTTGGTTTGGTCATGTCACTAAATCGAAAAAAAAAAAAAATCTTTTTTTTTAATGAAAAAAGATTTTTTTTTCTTATTTTTAGTGTGTTGGCAAATTTTTAAGGACTTGGTTTGGATGTCATTTTTAGAAAAAAAATCTTTTTTAAAATTTTTTTACAAAAATAAAAGTGATTTTTATGTTTGGATATCTCATATAAAAAAATCTTTTAAAAAAATCTTAAATCAATTATGTTTGGGTAAAATAAGATAAAAGTACTTTTTTGTTTATTTATTATGTAAAAAACATCTTTTTTAAGGAAAAATATTTTTTTATCGTTTTTAAAAAAATGTTTTTTTTTTTTTTTTTCAAAAAAGATATTTTTTAATTTTTAATACTTTTTACTTTAATATTAGAAATGATCAAAGATAAAAAAAAAAATATTTTTTCTGACATAAGTTACAATTCACATCTTTTTTAAAAGATATTTTTTTCTTGAAATAAAAAGATAATTTTTTATTATAAAATGTTTGTATTAAAACAAAAAAAGTACTTTTATATATTTTAGACCCAAATAATAATTGAAAATAAGTTTTTTTTATATTTTTAATTATAATCTAATAAAATATTTTTACTTTTGTAAAAGATTTTTTTAAAAAAGATCATTAAAAAAGTCTTTTTAAAAACTGGCATCCAAACAAACTATATATAACTTAAAAACGAAATAGGTGAGTAATTATCTTATTTTACATTATCCATTAATATAAAAGAATATATTAAAAAAAAAAATTATAAAAAATTAATATAATTTTTTAAATTAATTAATCTAAATCATAATTTTTAAAAATTTAATTCTAATTTTATTCTTGTTTTATAAAATAGTTACATAAAAACTAACAATATTATATGCAACAATACAAATTTATAAAAATATGTAGAATAGAAAACATACAGTAATGCGTAAAGGGATCACCTGCTTCATAGTTAGAGAAGTCTCAAAAAAATCTCTAGCAATATCTTTGGAAGGAACAATTAACAAACTAAAGCTAAAAATCCTAAAATGACTATTTAGGCATATTTGAACCATTTTAAATAGAAAACTAAAATAATGAAAAATATGTGAAAATAATCGAGAGAAGGATAGTTTATATAGAAGAGAAGAAAGACCATCGTTACTTAAAATTAAATATTAAACACACCACACCCAAACAAAACCCCCCGCCAAAAAAAAAAAAAAAAAAAAATTTTGTAATAATTTAGGGTTTTTATTTTAATAATAAATAATTTATAATAATTATTGAGAAAATAATTAACAATATTTACAAATACTTAAATACTGTTTTATCTTATTAACGTTGTACAAAAATGAGTTATAAACAGGATAATTTATTTTAATAAATATTTTTAAATATATTTATTTCAATAATTATTAAATTTAATTTATTAATTAAAATAAACCTAAATTTCATGTACATTAATTAAACATTACAAGAAAAAAAAGTCAAATTTAATTTATTGATATTAATTATAAAATTAAAATATTAAATTATATAAAAAAAAAAGAATTTAGCTTTACCTCCTCCATTCTTAAAATACGTGTTACTTTTTGTAGGTATTTATTAATAAATAAAATAAATAATAATTACTGAAATAAATATTTTTAATAAATATATTTTTTTTTTTTATTATCGTTATTAATTATGATGTTTACAAGTTGTAAACGAGATATGAACATGTCAACTTGCAACGTTTGCGATCTCGATTTAATTGTAAACTAAGATAAGACCGAACGACGCCTATAAATAAGTCGTTTACACCTGTTTTGGACCCTATTTTGACTTAGTCAAACTCTTTTCCCCTCTTTTTTACCCTTTCCTACCATGCATATTTGAGTCCGATACGGTGATGGCACGTCAGGCGGGAACGATGGAACATCAACAGACTAAACGAGAGTCGCATTACGCCGGGCGGCCGACTTCGAGGTTAGTTACGTTATGTTCGTTAATCTAAATATGTGGAATTGTTAGGGTAGTCTGGTAGTGACAAGCAATGAATAAAATGCTTTAGGGATTGGACTGTATGATGAATTTGGAAACAATATTTGCTTGTGTAAGATTGGTGAACTTAATTAGGATTTGCTTACCGAACATAAGTAATTTAGAGACATCTGCAGATAGACACATGGTAGTATGTTCCTAAGTAGTAGTAGTACTTTGTTCTTAAGTAGAGTACAAAATTATTATTATCTCTTTATAAGTTAAAAATCTTTTTTTTTTATTCGCAGACGCCTCGCCTTCTACTGCCCAGCGAGTTATCCATACCCTTCCTCCACCGACCCATCGTCCGTATCTGGCTGAGGCGATTCGCGACACGGTGCCCTCAGAGACTTCACTTTTAACAATTCCCTGATTTCGCACTCGTTGAGCGGTGTGGTTGTGAGAGCACACGTTTCATCTTCCTGGGGTGAGGCACTATCACCCTGCAGACGTGGGTACCACCTGACCTACGTGCACACGGAATCCGTTGGGGGTGCCTTCGTGACTTGGTAGGTGGTACCACGAAGACGAGGGCAGTTAGGAGCAACTCTTGGTGCAGGCCTCCGTGGCTGGCACAGCAGGCTGCGCAGAGGAAGGAGTCGTTCACGCTAAAGCTGGTTTGGTTGCGTGATCGTGTTCGCGCAATGCCCCCGACCGACGATCCTGAGACCTCTCCGACAGTATGCCCGATGCTATATTATGTTACTGATCGGAGGTATCTATTGACAGACAAGTCCAAAACCTGGTTCACGTACGGTGGCTACCGCTTCTCCGGGACTTCGCGGGAGTGTAGGGTTATCTTAGGGGTCTGCTGTGCTGGCCTTGACTTACCAGTCACTCTGTTTGGTGGCACAGCGGACGTCACGGACATCGCGGTTGAACTCCGCTGTGATGAGTTGGATTACCAAGATTTTCTTCAGTGGTGTCCACCAAATAGAGGAGTATAGCACATATCCGCAAGCTTCGAGGTAACCAAATATTACTTTTTATTTCGCGTTAAACATTGTTGTTAATTCAGCCATGGTTGTTAATTAATAATTGTAATATCTCTGTTACTGTCAGGTTGGTTGAATTGCAGCAGCAGAGTAGAGATCAACATCAGGCAGGGTCCTGTACTAGAGGGTATCGATCGACCGATTACGGTTCGATGAGGTTAGTCATAAATTAATATTATCTATAACAATATATAAAACAATACAAAAGGTTGACTATGACTTTAGTCCAATTTTTTTTTTTTATTTTAACCTTATAAGAAAATTTCATAAAGTAAATTAATAAGGACAAAATAGTCAAAAATTTGTTTGAAAAATCCAATGACTTCCACTAAAATAAAAACCGTTTTGTTACTCCTATAACTATAATAACACATCTCCAAAAAAAGATGTAGACGGTTTGCAAATGGTAATAAATCAAAAAATGACTGAAAATCAAATTCAATATTTTCACATTCTTCACCATCTTCATGCTTTATGTTGTAACTTATGTTAATTTGGTTTCTTTTTTCTGTATTTTTTTTGCTGTTCGTCTTCTCCTTTCTTTAATACCCTCCTTCATCATCTCCATTGCCTTCGTTGCAAATTTTGGACGATTTTGCAGCTGTTACTGCTTTCACATGCATACATCCACCTTTTTTTCTTCCTTTAATTACTTATCTAATCTATATTCTCGTATTCCTCTATCTTTTTAATTTTATTCTAAATTTTTACGTATAAAAAAAATACTATCTCTTTTTTTTATTAATTTAATGTAAAAAAAATATTTTTATCTTATCAATTTTGATGTAGAAAGAAAAAGTTTTTTTTTTATTTGATATGGTTTTTATTTTTTGATATATCTTACCTATTAACGATTGAATGAAAAAAGTCTTATAAAATTTTGTTAACTATTTTTTCTTTTTAAATTCTTTGTAATAATTTTTTATTTTCTAATATATTGATTATGTAGATATGATATTATATTTGAGTACATAAAATTACTTTAAAATAAATAAATTAAAAAAAAAAAAAAAAAAAAATATTATTTGTTTTAAATATTGGCATTTATTTGATTGAATATATATAAGACGCAAAAAAATCGCTTTAAAAATTAATATGTTAATTTTCTAAACTATCTACTATTAATATGTAGATATTAATTTGATATTTAATTATAAATTATGATTTATTTAATTTTTAAATTATATTGCAAAAAATTAATTAATTTAATATATTCGTTTGTTCACTTGATAACATTAAAAGATAAAAAAAATTTAACCTAAATGGAGAATAAAAAATTCTAACATATTTTTTTTAATTTTTTTTATTTGTAATCTATTTAATTGGATAATATTATTTTTTATTGATTATTAGTTCACATATAACACAATAAAAGCAATATAAAATTTAATTGATTTTTCAAATATTAAAAAAAAAAAAAAAAAAAAAAATTGTTAATTGATTTGTAATCTTTTTTTTATTTTTTTAATCTATTTTATATAATAATATTATTTTTTATGATTATTAATAGACATATAATATTTAAATTGTAGAAAAAAAAAAAAATAACATTTTTTTTTTATTTTTCAACCTTTAATGATTATTTTCTTCCTCTTATTTTTTCATCTCATGACCAGTAAGTTTTAATTTATTTTTTTCTATATATATTTCTAATTTTTTTAACTATTTTAATTTTATTAGGTTTTTTAATTTATTTTATCATATTTTTTTTACTTTGAAAATTTTAGAATCTAAAGATCTCCCGTTTAAAGATTTCAATTATATGATCAAAAAAAAAAAAAAAAAAAAAACAAATTTTAATTATTATTTAGTCTAATTATAATAAAAAAAAAAAAAAAAAAAAAAAAAAAAAAAAAATTTTTTACTAATAAAATTGAGTTTGTCCAAAATGGTAGAGAAGAAAAAAGAGAAAGTTGAACTTTTTTAACTAATTACAAAAATTCACCACCGTCAAAGCTATTAAATTTGAGTATATAAGTGAGGGATTAACAAAAAGCAAACAAATTATAAATCTAAAATTTTTTACTCTCTTTATATAGTGTTTCACTTAAGTAACTATTTTTATGGATAGTATTCAAATTTAAATGACAAAAAAAAATAAAAAAGATTTCTTAGATTATGAAAAATTAATTATTTTATAATACAATGATTATTCAAAACATGTAAAATAAATAAATAAAGTACATTTTAATTAATGTGCACAAAAAAATAAAGTTAAACTTATATATAGCAGTCAAATATAGATAGCAATGGCTGTCTTCTGTCCCAAGTTACATATATTAAATTGCCACTTACATTTATAATTATTATTTAAATTTTTTAATTATGATTATTTTTAGTTGAAAATAATATATTTGAATTATTTTTTTAAATTACTGACATCAAATTAGATAATTGAAAAAAAATAATTTAACGTTTTTCTTACTTCTTTTAACAAAATTCAACCACTCATAAAAGTTAACAGAATAATGCTTAAAAAAAAAAGAGAAAGAAGAACAAGATAATATAATAATGACATGAGACAATGACAGGTATGTGTATATTGAAAATAGTAAGAAATAAGAATAAAATAAGAAAAAATTAATATAATAAAAATATAAATAATAATTTTAAAAAAAAATATAAATTAAAGAAATTTAAAAAAACTAAATATAAAATTAAAAAATATATTTTTATCAATTAAAATTATGCAAAAAATGTTTGAATATAAATTTTAATTAGTAAATTAAATACTATTAAAAATAAATAATTAAACTTAATAACATTTTAAAAAAAAAAAAATGTTTCTTTTTTAAATATTTTATCATTATTTTTTGAACTATATTTTTTCTGTATATAATAATTTTTAAAAAATTTATTAGTAATTTAATTTTAATAAAATATGATATAAATAAGTCACGTTAATATTAAAATAAAAAAAACTTATTTTTTTTTTTTTTTTTTTTTTTATATTAACAAAAATAAATTAATTTCTTAAAAATAATAGAAAGCGGATTAACAGGTCAGTGCACGTGCTTGTTACCCTATAATTTCAAATACTTTTTTATTTTAATCTTAATTCAACCTCTAACTCTAATCCTATTCTATCTCCAATTCCTAACCTTCACCATCATCTCACCACAACATCACCAACCTTTGCATGCCCAGTTTACTTACTTTGTTCTACATGGGGTTACAAATATAAGACCCCAAATTTTTAAAATGAAATAATTGACTATTTATTTAAAAATTATTTTAATATTTAATTTGGAAAGGGATATTAATTTTAAATAAAAAAAATATAAACTTTAAAATTATGTACAAAAATAATTAAATAAAATTTATAGTTATGAACGTTTAATTTATGATTACACTTATTTTATTAAATTTAGACATTATTATCAAACATTATTTGATTCAGGACACAAACTGTAATATTATTTATGTATCTATTCAGCCTTATTATTATTATTCCATATCATTTATCATTACTCTATTTCCCATGGACCGAAGCCTTTAAAGAAACAGAACGAAAAAACAATAGAATCTTATGCATGGTATACAACATATCTTTAAAAAAACCAAGCCACGTTCCTTCTTATTATATACAAACACAAATCACTTTTCCTTATTTTTCGTAATCTCTCATCGACCTCCATTATATCTTTTTCATTTCTTCCTTAACCACCGAAACGAGGTGCCCGGAGAGAGAAGAGAGAGAACCGGAGAAATCCCCGAGCTGTTCGTTCGATTTTTTTGTGATCCGTAAAGCCTCAAAAAAAATTGAATCAACGTATAAAGAGTTGTATCCTCATTTCTCTACGCTGTTCGTCCAGCTGTGTCTTATTTTTCCGAGTAGGGAAGTTGACGCGTAATCGTAAGCTCCCCTTTTTCTTGAGTTCGGCCAGTTGGAGATTTCTAGAAGGCCCACCCAGGACATTATCTACGTCTTTTTCGTTCAGAGCTTCGCAGAAAATCTTTTCTTGGAAATCTTCGTTTGACTTTGATTTCGTACCGGAGAGTAGTGATTTATTTTAAAATTACTGTTCTTAATCTTATAAAGTGCCATGAAGTTTGTGATGTAAAGGTAAATTAATTCATAAATGTCTCGTTTGATTAACGATGAAAATTGATGAGATGAGAGTTGTGTGATTGTGAATATATTGAATTGATGTAAATTGGTATGAATTCGTCGTGCTGTAAGATGGATGATTAATCTGGGATTATTTATTTAATTCTGAATAATGCTTGGTTTGATTATTGAAAAAACTCTTGTTGTATGAGTAATCTGATGAATTAATGTTGGGTTATGCTCGATGGTTATGACTGGTTTCGTTGTTTCGAACGTGATTATGACTTGGTTGAGTATTGATTTTCGGTTTGATTTGTTTGGTAGTTGAACTGAGCGATTTGAAAGATGATTTCTGATTTTTGGAAATATTCTGAAAAGAGGTTCGAGAATTGGTTCGGTGGGACCCCGAAAAGAGTGGCAAAGTCCGAGTTTTAGAGGATGATGCTTGCTCAAAATTTTATAAAATCTGAGGGTTTTATTTGAAAAGTTATTGTAGAAGATTTGGATTTGGAAACACAATGATGAGTATTTAAGTTTTATTTACGTTAAGAGAAAGATTATGTATTGAGCTATCATCTTAACTCATGTAAGATAATGTTAAAAAAAATATTTTGAGGTTTTGATTAAAGAACTACATTTTAAGGACATTATGCATCTCAAGAGTTTATTAATTTAGAAGAACGTAGTTTGATTGTCGTCCTCCCTATAAAGTGTCGAAACTCTGCCGTGAGATTTACTTAATAATAATTCTTTTTATCTTTTGAAGAGTTTAAATCGAAATTTTTTTTTTTTTTTTTTTGTGTTTAAAATAAAAAATGATTTGAGTTCGGTTTGTTAAGGAAGAAGAAAGAAAGGAAAAAGAGAAACCGTTTTTTTTTTATTTTGTTTATGAAATGATTAAAAGGTCACGGGACGGTGACGGAAAGTAAAGTGTTATGGTGCCGATGTGAAAGTGTTAAGCCGTGGGTATTATGTGTGAAGGATTTGCGGGGATGCCCGGGTATGGAATGGCTTCAGGAGAAAGGGGCACATACTTCAGCTAAAGAATCAGCACCTGCACAAGACTTGCAAAAGGTCATGTTCGGCATACTTCAGCTGGAGAATCAGCGCCTGCAAGAAGTAGAAACTTGCAGAGGTTATGCCGCTGGAATGCCTTATCTGACTTGCGAGTCGGATTGCGTCGGGTGCGGGTCGAAATCGACAAATGAGCTCATTACCTGCGATAGGACTAGACATGCATCATTATTGTTTGCACATTTGCATTTGATTATATTTGCTTATCTTGTCTCTATGTGATTGTGCTGTTTGTCTTATTGCTATTTGTTTATGCATTGATCTGTTTCCTGTGCTATTAGTTTGTGTATTGAGGTGACTGAGAATTGAGGTTGTGATTGAGATTTGTCTTAAGTTCGGAGATTTAAAGAAGTTAATTAATTATATAAAGTAATAGTAAAAAATATTTTCAAAAGGTTTGATAAAAATATAGTTTTATTGAGTAAAGTTAATTATTTGCATTTTATTACATTACTCTTACGGCATTCCCATTCCCTACTGAGAATGTGTGGTTTGTTCTCACCACAAAATCTTCCACCCTTTCACTGACAGGTTCGAAGATTCAGTAAGAAGCTGCAGACGATTAGTAYATTTACTTGTGAGTTCTGTTGTTTTTATAGAGTTCCCTCGCCCTTGTTGCTTCAGGGTCTTTATTTTATCCAGAGGGATAGGTATTGTATTTGAGTTTTATATTAAATTTAATTGTATAGCATCTATTATTATTAATAATTATGTGATTATTATTATTATTTAAAGATCTTTTGTTATGTGATTTTATTTACTAAAATTAATTTTCTGAAATTTTCTTAAAAACTGAAACGTGATATCGACATAAAGGCTCAATATTAAATAGATAATAAAAGAAAACATGTTAGTAACTCATCACTTCTGGTACGATCATGACGTGCTATAAGTTGGGATGTTACATTATGGTATCAGAGCAATTCYTTCCCGTTAGAGCCTTGGGAATYGACTGACTATGCTTTACTGCATACTCTGAGTGTCTGTCATGCAGTAGGACTTGTCCTAATGACAAGAGTTTGAGTTTCAAATGCATGATTATCTATTAATTAATGCTGTTAGTCGACCATTGCATCTCTCATGGTATTAGGTCTGGCCAACTTAATACTGTTGATTTGTGCATAGGGAAACACTAATAGATTGTCATAGACGAAATAGAATTAATAGGTGATGCGAATTACGGATTTTGGGAACGTTAGAAGTTGCATCTCGGGGTTGCTCGATCACGTATCTTGTTCTTCCATGGTTTATCTTGAAGTTTTGTTTGGGGTTTCTTTCTTAGAAAGTGAACTAATTATTCCCCAATCTTGTTCCTTATTCATATGCTATTTTCATTTYATCTTAACTGTATACGTTTACTTGAATTTCCTGAGATATCTGCTTTTCTTAAGATGCGGTTTGGTTCTTTTGCTTCATGTCTTCCATCTTATATATATTTCATTCCGATTGAATTTGGTTCTTTTGAAGTTCTTGTTTCYAACCTTACATTCTGAATTATTCCCTACCTGATAGTGTTCTTCAACATTCTCTTGAATTCCTGTGAACCCCGTCCATTAATTTTGTTCTTCTCCTCCTAAGTTTGGTATCTTTTTAGGTAACTCAAGCTTATTTTAGAGTAACGTACGATTCTTCCTTGTGCTGTTTAAACTCTTTTCTTGCTCCTCATGTATTTTCTGATGTAACTTTGGACTTATTGATGCATCAAACAGAAACGTTAGAAATCTTGGTGAATATTTTCCTTATTGCTGTCCTTTCTCTAAGTCTTGTATCCTTTTGATGATTGAGACTTTGTTTGGTGACACATGCGATCGTTAGATATGGCAACGATATGTTAGTTCTTTAGGATATGTTGTGCGGACGCAGAAGGTGGAGTTTGTAAGTGTGTGACATCACAGAATGTTGAGGAGCTTAATTCTTGCGAAGGAGTTTTGTTGATGTTAGACTTGTGCCTGTTAGTAAGTTGCGGAGTGTTTGATGAGGTTGAGAATTCGCGGAGAATCCGTTTAATATGGTATGGTTGGTGGAATGGTGAAGTTACGTCATATTGAAATTTAGGCAGCTGAAGCTCTAAAGTTGGTATGAGTTCATGTGCAAACGAGTATACCCACTACTTCTAATACCAGCCTGCCTTGCTAATCTTTCTGCATCTAGCCTTTCTTGTTCTTCGCTTTGCGCCAGACTTTTTTCCGTATATTTTTAAGCCATAAGAATATTTTGGATTTTGAAAACTTTAAGTAATTTATATGTTGAGACCTTAAAGCTTCTTCCTTATATATTAATCTTTATATATATCAAAATATTTACTTTTTTTTACTCTTTTTAAAGCTTTTGAACTTCTTCCATCTTATATCACTTTCGAGACGAAAACTTTTATAAGTGGGAATAGATGTAAACATCCCAGATTTTTTAAAAAATTTAAATAATTGACTATTTACAACATATTATTATTATATTGAAGATATAAATTTTTAAAAAATTATTTTTCAACCAAAAATAATTATTAATAAAAATTTTATAGTTATTGAAGTTTAATTTAATTACTACTATTTTATTAAATTTAGAATTATTTATCAAACAATTAAGGAATAAATTAAAATTTATATATTATCTATTATTATCTTATTACTTATTATTATTCCATTATTATAATTATATTTCAAAATAAAATTTAAAGAAACAAAAGGAAGAAAATAGAATCTATTGCATGTATACACATATCTTTAAAAACCAAGCCACGTTGCCTTTATATATATAAAACCACAAATGACACATGTTTCCTTACTTTCATTAATCTACACACCTATACTTTATTCATTTCTTCCTTAACCACCGAAACGAGTGACCGAAAAGAGAGAAGAGAGAAACCCGTGAAATCCCCTGAGCTTTCGGCTTCCATTTTTTTGTGATCCGTAACTCCAATAAAAAATAGTAATTCAATAAAAGATTTGTATCTTTCTTTCTCTACGCGTTGATGTTACTTGTTCGGTGGAAGTTGACAGGTAATGTAACTCCCCTTTTTCTTGAGTTCGACCAGTTGGAGTTCTAGAAAGCACGGACGATTTCTAACGTGCTTTTTCTTCAGCAGTCGGTCAGAAAATTTTTCTGGAATCTTCGTGACTTTGACTATGTTCGTACGGAAGTAGGAGATTTATTTTAAAATTAACTGTTCTAACTTACTGAAATGCCATGGAAGTTTGTGAATTGAAATGGTAAATAATTTCATAAATGTCTCGTGTTTGATTAACCGATGAAATTGATGGATTGAGAATCGTTGGTGATTGTTGAATATAATTGAATGTGATAGAAATTGGTATGAATTCGTGTCTGTAAATGCGATGATTAACTCTCGGCATCTATTTATTAATTCTGAATATGCTTGTGATTATTGAAAAAACTCTATTGTATGAGTAATCTGATGAATTGAATTTTGGTTATGGCGTGGTTATGACTCGGTTCGTGTTATGAACGTGATTAAGACTGGTGAGATTGATTTTCGGCTTTGATTTTGTTGGTAGTGAACCTGACGATTTGACAAAGATTTCTGACTTGAATGGTTTTTTTTATGAAGTCTGAAGAATGCAGTTCGTTGGGACCCGAAAAGGGTTGCAAAGTCCGAGTTTTAGGGGAGATGTTGCCAAAATTTTATAAAATCTGAGGTTTTATTTGAAAAGTTATTTTAGAAGATTTGGATTTGGAAAATGATATTATTTAAGTTTTATTTAGTTAAGAAAAGATTATGTATTGAGTTTTTACTCATTAAAGAAGACTTTATATTTTGAGTTTGATTAAAGAACTACATTTTAAGGAATTATGATTCAAGGAGTTTATTAATTTTAAAGAACGAGTTTGATTGTCGTCCTCCCTAAAGTGTCGGAACTCTGCCGTGAGATTTACTTAATAAATAATTCTTTTTAGTCTTTTTGAAAGAGGTTTAAATCTGAAATGGGTTTGGAGTTGTTGTTGATTTTAAATAAAAATGATTTGAGTTCGGTTTGTTAAGAAGAAGAAAAGAAAGGAAAAAGAGAACACGATACGTGTGATTTATGAAATGATTAAAAGGTCACGAGAGGGTGACGGAAAGTAAGTGGTTAAGGTGCGGATGTGAAAATGTTAAGCCGTGGGCTTTATGTGTGAAGGATTGTGCGGGGATGCCCGTGTGTATGGAATGGCTTCCAGGAGAAAGTGGCACATGCTTCAGCTGGAGAATCAGCGCCTGTAAGAAGTAGAAACTTGCAGAGGTTATGCCGTTGGAATGCCTTATCTGACTTGCGAGTCGGATTGCGTCGGGTGTGGGTCGAAACCGACAAATGAGCTCATTACCTGCGATAGGACTAGACATGCATTATCATTGTTTGCACATTTACATTTGATTGTGTTTGCTTATCTTGTCTCTCGGTGATTGTGCTGTTTACCTTATTGCTATTTGTTTGTGTGTTGATCTATTTCCTGTACTATTAGTTTGTATATTGAGATGATTGAGAACTGAGGTTGTGTATTGGACAATTTCGAATATTATGGGTTGCATCTCCCCGCCTAGTGAATTGAAACTACTTCATTCGATTTACTACACATTATAGTAAATTGAATCTATTGTATTCGATATACTGCATACTAGGACGGTAAATCAACTTTATTTTATTCGATTTATATGGAATGACTTTAAATCGAGTTTCATAGTTTTGATTTACATAAAATAGACTCTAAATCTGGACATACATGTAAGACATTTGATTTTAGAACATATCTATATAATATTAGTTTGCATTTTATTTCTTTATGTGAATTATCATTATTTTTATTTATAACATATAAAATATAAAATAATTATACTTATTTCATATTACTTGATAAATAGATAGATTATTTCACTAGAAAAATTAAAACTATTAAATAATTATTTTTGTTAAAAATATCGTTATATAATATAATTTTTATCCAAATATTTATTAAATTTAGTTCATTTAATATATAATACGTGAAAATGTTGAGAGTTGATTTTTTTTTCTTTTTTATTAAAAAGCTATTTTGAATTGTTTTATTTATACGTTAAAAAAAATAAATAATAAATAATATTATCGATTTTACCTTTTTTTAAAATAAATATAGGTAAAGTTTTGCTTCCACATAAATAAAAAATTATAGATGACATGAAGATTTAAATTGTCGAGACCTAGCCTGTCATTATCCAATTATGATGGTTTGAGAACAAAATTGAAACCCAAACATGATTCAAATTATACTTTAAATACCTACTAATTTTTTAAAAAATAAAAATAAAAATATTACTTATAAAAATACTTCTTCAATTCCTAATTTTTACCTTATTTAAGTCAAAATAATAAAAAAAAACTATTTCTCATACTGATATTCCAATTAATTAGTACTTAGTCACTTTGAATTTAGAAGTCGTTTGACAAAACGGAAAGAGTGTATTCGGTAATAATTTTAGGGTGGCTAAATTCTAATCTTATTACTTTCATTATATGATTTTTACGTAAATAAAGTAAGATTTTATTAAACATTCTAACTTTTTAATCTTGCTACTTTCTTTATACAAGAAAAACTTATTTACTTATTTTCAAATATTTTAATTTGTTGAACATGTTCATATTTAGAACAAAATATATCTGTTAGTTCGAATGCTTTTTTAAAGTCTTTGAGTGACGTGTATATCTAGAATGCAGTAAAAATTAACTTTTCATACTTTTTAAGATAAATAAACAACTTAAAATCTTGTTCTAATTAAGATATTCTCGCTTTCTTTTATACTCTTGTAAGGTTAGACTTCTAATTTGTAGTTAATGAAATTCTGTTCACCATAAAAAAATTAAAAAAAAAATCAAATGGAGTCGATCTATTCAATTTTTTCTTTAATTTATCTTTCATTTTTTTTTTTAATTTACAACTTTTTTTTAATTTTTTATTTTAGACTAAAATGAGTGAAAAGACATGGCTATCACAGAGGATCGGAGCAAAAGAAGACTGAGTTTGTATTTAGAGTTTTATTGTCTACATCTTATTTTAGCAAAACATATATTATTTCTAACAACACATTCTTCTTTAGTTACCCGCAGGTAGTGGATTAAAGAAAGACAGGAAGTCGCAACATATACACCCTCCCCAGAAGCAGCAAGGCCGCCTCCCACAAGTTTTATCAACACTTCCTCCCACGCCCGACATATTACTTTGTTCAACCAATCCGTCTAATCCAACATTTGATTCTGATTTTTCTTCCCTATATGCTGCAAATATACAATAATTCTTTGAAAAGTTATTCACAAAGTAATAACTTAACAAATAAACTTGAACTCAATATATCAAAATACTTAGTCAACTAAAATTAATTGATTAGATTAATCAAGAATTGGTCATCAAAACGATTTGATTCAATATAAAAATCGGTTAACAATGAATCAGTCCAAATAAAAAAAAATTGATCAAACAATTAATTAATCGATCGAATTTGTCCAATTTTTATTAACTGTACCAGTTGATCACATAAATAATTAAGATAATTTTGCATTGAATAATGGGGGAATAAAGAACAAAAGCAAAAGAAAAGAAGTAAGAGTGTGGTGTATATACCTTGGTTTGGGGCATGAGCAGGGCTGCCTCCAACTAATATATCCTTGGCAATGCCACTACCTGTAATAATATATTAATGATGAAGGTGATTTTTTATAATTCAACGCAGATATTTTAGAGCAATTATATAAATAAATATGTTTTATGGAATACTAATATTTTATTTTTATTTAATCTTTATTTTCAATCAAGTGCCAAATTATATATTGCAACAGAATATGTAAGATATATAAGGGGAATTATGTTAGAGAATTTAGAGGTAAAAAGACGTCATTTCGAAAGAAAATTATTAAATTTATTTCAATAATTTTTATTTGTATAATTGTTTTATGCGTAAAGTGACAATTAGTTTTTTTTGAAGTTTTTGAATTCGGACTAAAAATAAAAAGTATCAATTTGGTTTTTTATAGTAATAAATAGTGGACACGTTATGTTTTTTTATTAATTTATCTTATAAAATTTAACCGTAAAACTTATATGTATCGTTAACTACCGTGATGTATTATTTATTTATGAGAGATTTTTATGTAGATAATAATTTTTGAAACAAAACTTCACCTTTTTTAGTATTTGTTTGGACGCCATTAAATTGATAAAAGTTTTTTTTAATGAAAAAAGATCTTTTTTTATTTTTTAGTGTTTTTGACAAATTTCTAATAGTACAAATAAAAAATAAAAAAATAAAAAATAAAAATATATTTTTTGAAAAGTTACAATTCACATCTTTTTTTTTTAAATCTTTTTTCTTAAAAATAATGTTTTTCACATAATAAATTAATAAAAAGTAGTTTTATATTATTTTATCCAAACATAATTGATAGATAAAAAGATCTTTTTACATGAAATATCTAAATATAAAATCACTTTTCTTTTTGTAAAAGATCTTTTTTAAAAATAGCTTCTAAACATGACGCGCATCACTCTAAATAACGAAATATATGTGCAATTTCGTCTCATTTCATACTATCCATTAATAAAAGGACATACATATTTACTGTTTATTATCATAGAAAATTTAATTAATAATTTTATTTTTTTAAAAACTAATTAATCTTAAATCAAAATTTTTAATGATCTAATTCTTACTTTACTCTTATTTTATAAAATAATTTATGTAACAAACTAACAATCATTATATAGTAAATAGATACAAATCAATTATTAAAAATATGTGAGAATAACATAATTACATAAAGCAATGTGTAAAGAGATCACCTGCTTCATAGCTAGAGAAAGTCTGAAGAAAATCTCTGGCAACTATCTTTGAAGGAACAATAATAACCAAAGCTAAGAGTCCTATAATGACTATTGCATATTTTGAAGCCATTTTTAGTATATGAACTAAAATTAGATGAAGAAATATGTGAAAATGATCAAGAAAAGGATAGTTTATATAGAAGAGAAGAAAGACTATTGTTACTTAAATGTAACCCACCCACACCCAAAACAAACCCCCCGCCCCCTGATAACTATGCGAGAAAAATTTGTAATTAATTTCATGTACATTAAATTAAACATTAACCGGGAAAAAAGTAAAATTTGTAATTAATGTGAATAAAATTAATTATAAAATTAAATATCAATCCAGATTAGTTGCTTTTTTTAGTATACAGTGACGGATCCAGAAAATTTTAAGAGCGGAGGAAAAAATATATATATTAAAATAAATTTTGTTAAACATTATTAATTATATGAAGCTATGACGATACATGGACACGGATACAGATACGAAACACGACACGATACGGGACACGTCGACATGCAGATTTTAAAATATTTTAATTAAATTATAGATAACTTATTATCCTAACTAATTTTTTTATACATATTTAATAATAAAAGACTGAATCAATTAACACATTAGTGTCTACTGATACACTAGTATTTATAATTTGAAGCTAGAATTATATATATATATTAAAAAATTAAATTTGTATATGAAAAGTATGTTTATATAAAATAATAAAAATATAATTTATAATTTTTTTTATGACTTAAGATACCTTGGTTGTGTGGAATATGGTGATGGCTTGAACTTTGTTGATACAGTCGGAACAACAAGGGATCGAGAAGAGTCGGTAGAAGAGAATTATGGATCACAGTGCACAAAAAAAAAGGATAGCTCCTATATCAATGAAGAAGCAAGAGCAATTGGTGTAAGTACTACTTATTAATTATTGTTACAGATTTACCTTGCTATGTTTCTAGACATTTTCAACTAAATAGTAACTTAGAGACAGTTGGGGTAGAATTTAAATGATTCAGTTTCACTTATCCTTTATTTCTTTTTATAGTGATTGACATCCTATAAAACAGATGTTCTATTTTAGTTGTTTTATGTTGTTATATGTTGTGCCCCAATTTTTATTGTAATATTTGTGTCTGTTTTACTGTGATAAAAGTGATATAATTAATATTCCTATTTGGCGTGTTCTTGACATGAGATGGACCTATCCACAACATGATTGTATTTGCTAATTTGTGACTATAGGAAAGAATTGAGGAGATTGAGCAAGAGGATGCGTCTGCTAGAGTGTTGTCTCAAAATGATTCCATTGCTCGGGTTTTCGAAAAAGAGAAACCGAGAAGAGTGTGTGGTGTGGGTTTTGGACCGACTCCTAGTTAACTTTTTGGTCTGAACTCACATGCGCTGGGCAACGGAGTCCAGCTAGAGGAGACCCAGAGAAAGCTTCTTGAACTGCAGGCAGACCTGGAAGGCGAGAAGTTGAAGAGGAAGCGATAGAAGTTGACGCAGCAGCAGATAAGAAAAAGATGAAGGCAATGGAGAGTGCTCTGATTTATTTGTTTCAACGGCAGGGTGAGGAGCTGCCACCAGACATCGCTGCAGGGATGAGTTTCGTGGAATGATAGAGTGAAAAATAGAATATTAGGATTAGAGATATTTTGCATTGAAGCAAACTTTTTATTGAATTAGACTGATCACCTCTTTAAAAGAGATTTGTTTTCTTCGTATTTTGATGGATATATTATTTCGTTTTGCTTATATTGTAATTTTGATTTTGCTACAAGTTTAGATTCTATGGTTGAAAATATTCACTCTTAAAATAATAAAAAATATAAAAAAAATTAAAAAAATAATTCAATAATGTTTTAATTAAATTATGTGTGTTTTTTTTTTTTGAAAAAACTCAAATTTTCTTTTTTTAATTTTTCTTAAATTAGCGGCGGTTTTAAACCGCCTCTGTTTAGATTCAAAGATTATGAAAACTGTTATATCTGGCGGCGGTTTGCAACCGCTGGTAAATGTGCGGGAACTTAGAGATATGGAGATAAATTGTGGCGGTTTGAAAACCGCCGGTAAATATGAAGCAAATCGTGTCAGTCTCATTTGGCGGCGGTTTTCTATTGGGGTGCCGCGAAATTTTGATTTAGCGGCGGTTATACCAGTGGTTGCTGGAAACTGCCGCCAAACGCAATCCCGGCGCCCATATCCATGGCGGTCCGGTTAACCGCCGGCATTTGATTTTGCGGCGGTAATCAAGAAAAAAACCGCCGCCAATTCCCGCCTCCCTTATAGTGAATGCCTGCTTTTAAAATATTTGGAGACTGATTTAGGTAATTATTTTGCTAGAAAATGAACTAGAAACTAATTTGTCTGACAGAATAAAACCATGGGTATTAATCGGTATATTAATTTTTCTTGAAGACTAAAATGTCTATTTTTAAAATCTTTGAAAACTGATTTAAATAATTACTCATTATAAAATTAAATGTTAGTTGAGATAAAAAAAAAATCAATTTTGTATTAAATGATAACTAGCGTATATACTTATGCACAAAAAATATTTATTTTCTTATATTTATGTTTGAAATATATTTTAAAAAAATATCATACACATATATAACTTGTTTAAAATAATTTCTTATTTTTTTTCATCTGTACGAATATCAAATAATAATAATAATAATAATAATAATAATAATAATAATAATAATATCATTTTGAGTAGTAGTTAGAAATTAACGATAGATATATTATTAAAAATAGTAACAAATAATTCTCTAATTATTGAGGTAAATTTAATAGACAAAAATAAAAAGAATATATCAAGACATCACTATAATGTATAAAAAATTTGTGAATTATTATATTGGTTGTATCTTCAATGTCTTAGACGATGCGTCACAGAAATTTTTTCTATTAGAATTATCCTCTAAATATGTGACCTTAAAAAATACATTACTCAATTAATGATACAATAATTTGATTATTTAATTTTTAAAAAAAATATGTATAATTATAGTACAATTTACATTAATCATCTTTAATTTAATTAATAATAAATTATAATATTATTTTTTTAATAATATAATTATATAGTTTTTTTTACATTAATTAATTTAAAACATTAATACACACATCATAACTTTAATCATACATAAATTTTATCATTCATGTACTAATATATTACATATTCTTTCTATTTTATTATATAATAAATTTATATAATATATTAATACATATTTAGTATATTATTTCGAACAATTTTTTACTCTCAAATTTAAATAAAAAATTATGTTTAAGAGATTATAATTACTATTATTAAAGTACCCACAAGACTGTTATCTCTTTTTTCACATTAAAAAAAGCAGTTCTATCGATTTTATTAGTCATATTTTTTATTAATTTTTTATTTAAAAATAATAGACAATTAATATAAATAAATTTTTAAATATAAAAATAAATATACTAAATATTAGATAATGAATTTGCAAACTTCGCAAAATAATAAACAATAATTTTTTAATATAAAAATTTAAAATAAAATAAATAATAAAATTCAGACTTATATTCATCTAAATCGTAATCAACTAATAATACAAATTATCCAAAATAAAATAAATAATTATACTCATATTCATCTAAATAATTTTCTTCTAAATTATCGAAGTCGTCACAATCATCATTCATTTGAGAAGAATCATGTAGTTGTTCTGGTAATTGCAGGATAGGAATGAGTCGTCTACTTAGAACTGTTAGTTAATTGACAAGGTCAGAAGTTTGTCCTACTTGTGTGGCAAGGTCGTGGGTTTCGTCTCCCTTGCGTATTGATTTGGTACCTGCACCGGACAAGGATAGTGGTTCCATCTCGCTTATTCGTGGTTATGGTGTGATGTGAGGACAGTGGTTTAATTTCACTCACAAATTGGGGAGGTTGAGGATTCCCCCAATTGTATATATATATATATATGTATGTATGTATGTGAATGGGGTTATGATGGGTTATGCTTTACGAGGTTGGTTAAAATTATGACTAGGATTGAACTGAATTAATTTGGGACTTAGATCAAAAAGTGAGGATTTATATGAGGCTTAGGATGAAAATTATGATTGAAAAGTATGGCGGGCACTATATCCTAAGAGTGAGGTGGAAACTATATCCTGGAGTAATTAGACAAATTGAGGATGAAGGATTCTCTCTCTTGTTGCTGTGGACAAGTTTGATGTTGAGAATCCCCTCTCTTATTACATTGGGAGATTAGTTAGAAGGTTGAGGATTCTCTTTGGTTCAATTCCCAACTGTGGTGAGGACAGTAATTTCATCCCACTCACGTCTTGAGGATAATTATCCTTGTAATGAATATAAAAATAAGGAATTATGATTTCAACTCCGATTTCGATTTCGATTGTGATTATGATTGAAGAGTGTGCTAGGCACTATATCCCAAGAGTGTACAGGGCACTATATCTCTACTAGCACTATTCTCGCAGGTTGCAAGGTGAGATAGCACTCTCCATTGTTTTGACATGATTTTTACCTCTAGGAGAAGGTGAGACAACACTCTCCGTTGAGATAATGGTACCATGACTTATTTAAATTTCTCCTGGGAATGCACGCTGAGAGACCGTCTGGTAGTTGCCAGCCGGATTTTGTGTCGAATTTGGTAGAATAACCGACATGTGAGCTCATGGCCAATAAAACAGGCATGCATCATATGCATCTACTTGCTGTTGTTTGGGTGTGCATATTATATTTGGTTTGTCTATCTGAATTTTATGTTAATTGTTAATTATATTACGTGCTATACTTATTTCTTACTTGTGTCTAATTTGCATTGACTATTAATTGTGTTTGTTACTACTAAATTTAATATTGAATTACTGAAATAAACAATTATGATATTGAGACCAATGATGACTTTGTGTTGGAAAGTACTGAGGCTAGAGACAATATATAAGGGCTGAGACTTAGCATATTAACCCTGTTGGAATTAGTAAAATCCTAGGTTTGAACCGTGTGAGTTTGGAGACTAGAATTGTCTAGCAGGTTTATGTCTCTTTATATAGTCTATATTTGGAACTATTATCCTACTAGGAACCTTCGAGTTCTCACCCGTTGTGAAAATTTCTGTTTTTCAGATATAGGACGTGATGCATCTGGTTAAGTGTGTAAGACTCTTTTAGCGAAGCGAAGAAGACTTGTGTTTTGAGCTGTATTTTGTGGCTTAGTATTTATTCTCTACTTTTAAAAATATTATTGTATATTCTTCCTAGAGATTTTATTTTAGAGAAGCAAGATCTTACTTTGTATACTTTTCTAGTTTTGTAATAATCTAACCGGCCTTTTTTTTCGCAAGTCGAAATATATATATATATATATATATATATATTGTTTCCATATACGACATTTTCTATCTTTGACGCTTCGAGTGTGGTAATGGTTATTGTTTTGCTTATCTTTCCTTCACAGCCTCCTAGTTATATTATTATCCTTCGAATACTATGTATGTATTTTTTATTTTAGGTATCGTAATACCTCATCAGTCACCACTTTTGATTTACGACTATAGCGTAAAGTTTTGTGTAGTAAAGTGTTACAATATACATATAGTGTGTGGACAATTTCACAAAATTATTTTATATTAGACTCAGACACAACTACAGATACTCTCAGGTCGTTGGTTAAAAATGACTCATTATTAAAGATAAAATTTATTATTGCAAAAATTCAATCCAGGTTTAACTGTATTATAAGTTACCATAATATTTAGTTGATAAAACAAAAATCTAACACAAAAATCTTCAATATTTACAAAGCTTCCTACCAAACTTGCCACTATAGTGCATGATAATGTGTGCCAAGTGCCAACTGCCAAGAGTTAAATTTGCAATTAATATGCATATACATTAAATTATAAAATTAAACATCAATGGAAAGAAGCCAAATTTGCATTTAATGTAGATAAAATTAATTATAAAATTAAATATTAATCAAGATAAAAAAATCAATTTTGTATTAAATGATAACATGAATAGATAATTTAAAGAATAAATTTTACAAATATTTAGAACACCAATAAATTTAATTACAAAAAAATAAAATTAATATTACATTTATAAATAAATTCTATTAACAAAATTATTTAAATTCTAAAAAATTATTTAAACTTTTCAAATACTTTTTTATTTTAATTTAATCTAACCTCTAACTCTAATCCTACTCATCTCCAATTCCTAACCCTTCATCATCATCTCACCAACAACCATCACCACCTTTGCCTATCCCAGTTTACTTCACTTTGTTCTACATGGGTTATAAATACCAATGGATATCGGAAAGAATGCCAGAGAAAATAGAACACTACAATCAAACATGCCCTTTAATCTGTGACACCCACTCGAAATAATATCCACATCGTTGCTGTCTTGTATATGCAGAAAGCATGCAGCTTGGCCCTCTCAATAGGGGCCACAATGGTCTCACCTTCCCCGCCATAAAAAATCATTACTTCAAGTTCAACGATAATTTTTTTTGTTCTTCTTCTTGATCTCAATCTTGCTTTTTCTGAGTCATTATCCATACCTCTCTTCCTTCAATTATTTCTCTTTTGCGTTGTCTTCACCACAATGCTTTTTTTCCCTCGAAGTTACAAATTTTTTATGAAAGGAGAAAAATACCATAATTGTTTTTCCTTACATAATAAAGAAACAAGGGTGCCCAGAGCACATCGCCAATGCAACTTTCGAAGTTCTTCAAAGCCAATTTAATTTTTTATATTCTTTTTCCTAATTTTTGTTTTTCTAGGAAACCAATTAGTTGAAAAATAAGTTTCTTACAAAAAAAAAAAACATCATTATTCTATTTTTTTCAAATTTTAAAATAAAAAGTAAGAGAAGAATGGCTTAGTTAACTTATAGGAATCGAATAAGTATTGTTTTGGTCCCTAAAGTTTAGGGTGAAAATCAAAATCGTCCCTGACCTTATTTTAAATTTAAAATCAGCGTTAACGTTTTATTTCGTATTATAATCGTCCTTTTTGAATAAAATATCTTTTTAAATGACAAAAATATTCTCCCTTTTCCACCTTTCACTCTTCTTTTTCGCCGTTTTTTTCTTCGGCAAATAACAAAACTTTCATCTTCTTCTTCAATTAACAAAATTCAGAACTTAGATCCAATTAATTAGAATAAAAAATCTCCAAATTCATCTCTAATTACAAGAATAAAAAATTTATAAATGCAATTACCAAGAACATATAATTAATATATATGAAACACAGCAACCTTTAAAAATGGCTCCCCTAGTTTTCTTCCAACCCCCGCTATTCAAACACATGAAACAAAGCAACCTTAAAAAATGGAAGAAGCAAAATAACTTCTATGTTCAATTGTTCTTGCTGCTTTGTCTTTCATGGAGATTCAAAAATAACCAACCTCACACCTTTCACTGTCTTACTATCTCACGCTACAAATCAAACTCTTATTTCTTCATTTATAATTTATATATATGAAGAACAAGAACACAAATTAAGAACAAAAATTAAGAAAGTAGAGATTGTAATGAACAAGAAAAATTAGGAACTTGAAAACGCGAGAAACATGACTACCACCACCACCACCATCACCTCTCCGACGACGATGAACACGAGGAGGGCGAGGGTCAGGCACGACACTGCGAATGCGATGGGTGACGGTACGTGGGGGAGTCTCGGCGCTGGCGATGGGGAGTCGTGGTGCGGCAATGGCGATGGTGAGGGTGAGTCGCGACGGTGGCGGCTAGGCGTGGCGAGGCTTCCTTCTCTCCGAGTCTCTGCTTCTCTATATCTCTCTGAGTTTCAACTTCTCTCTCTCTTCTGGCAGTGGGAATAAGAATAAGGGGTTGTGATGGAGATGATTATAGGAAGATATAATTGTCCGAAAAGACGATTTTAATATTAAATAATACGTTGGGGATGATTTTAAATAAAAAATAAGATCAGGAATGATTTTGATTAACCCTAAACTTTAGGGATAAAAACAATACTTATCCCTAACTTATATTATAATTAATCCTTAAATTTTTTTTTATCAGTATCAATGACAAAGCTGGGAATTATAAAAACAAATCCATTAAATTAATTTATTAGGGCATCACAACCACTAAATCAAAACTTGTTCATTCGATTTATCTTGGACAATTTCGAATATTATGGGTTCCATCTTCCCGCCTAGTGACTACTTCATTCAATTTACTACATATTATAGTAAATCGAATCTATTACATTCAATATACTGCGTACTAAGATAAATCGACTTTATTTTATTCAATTTACATAGAATGACCCTAAATCGAGTTTAATAGTTTCAATTTATATAAAATAGACTCTAAATCCAGACATACATATAAAATATTTGGTTTTAAGACATATCCATATAATATTGGTTTGCATCTTATTTCTTTGCGTGAATTATCATTATTTTTATTTATAACATATAAAATATAAAATAATTATATTTATTTCATATTACTTGACAAATAGATAGATTGTTTCATTAAAAAAAATTAAAATTATTAAATAATTATTTTTGTTAAAAATATCATTATATAATATAATTTTTATCCAAATATTTATTAAATTTAGTTCATTTAATATATAATACATGAAAATATTGAGAGTTAATTTTTTTTCCTTTCTTAATAAAAACCTATTTTGAATTGTTTTATTTATATGTTAAAAAAATAAAAAATAAGCAATATTATCGTTTTTATCTTTTTTTGTTAAATAAATATAGGTAAATTTTTGCTTCTACATAAATAAAAAACTAGAGATGACATGAAGATTTAAATTGTCAAGACCTAGCTTGTTATTATCTAATTATGATGGTTTAAGAACAAAATTGAAAAGATTTATATCACATATTCTATTGTTAACCCAACTTAATCAAGCTGAGGCGAAGTAGAAATCCAAGTATGATTCAAATTATGCTTTAAATACCTACTAATTTTTAAAAAAATAAAAATAAAATAAAAATATTACTGATAGAAATACTTCTTCAATTTATAATTCCTACTTTATTTAAGTCAAAATAAAAAAAAAAACTACTTCTCATACTAATATTTCAATTAATTAGTACTTAATCAGTTGTTTGACAAAACGAAAAGAGTGTATCTGGTAATAATTTTTGGGTGGCTAATTTCTAATCTTATTATTTTCATTATATGATTTTTACGTAAATAAAGTAAGATTTTATTAAACGTTTTAACTTTTTAATCTTGCTACTTTAATTTCTTTATACGAGAAAAACTTATTTAGTTATTTTCAAACATTTCAACTTGTTGAGCATGTTCATATTTGGAACAGAATATATCCATTATTTCGATTTTTTTTTTTAAAGTCTTTGAGTGACGTGTATCATATATCAAGAATGTAGTAAAAATAACTTTTTATACTTTTTAAGATAAATAAACGAAAAATAGTCACATAATGATATCTTTATATAAAGATGACATTATAAATTTTTAAATGGTTAATCAAATATATTTAGTCAAATATATCCATTATTTCAATTTTTTTTTTTAAGTCTTTGAGTGACGTCTGACGTGTATCATATATCAAGAATGTAGTAAAAATAACTTTTTAAGATAAATAAACGGAAAATAATCACATGATGATATCTTTATATGCAGATGACATTATAAATTTTTAAATGGTTAATCAAATATATTTAGTCAAATATATCAACTTATCTAATGGTGTACAATACTATCTTTATGTGAAGATGTCTTCATGAGAGTATTCCCCTGAATAAACAACTTAGAATCTTATTCTAAAATCCTCGTTTCTTTTATACTCTTACAAGGTTGGGCTTCTAATTTCTAGTTGATGAAATTCTGTATGTTCACCATCAAAAGTTAAAAAAAAAAAAATAATAAATAGATTTGATCTATTCAATTTTTCTTTAATTTATATTTCATTTTTTACTTTAATTTACTACTTTTTTAATTTTTTTATTTTAGACTAAAATGAGTCAAGAGTCATGGCTATCACACGAGCAAAAGAAGACTGAGTTTGTATTTAGAATTTTATTGTCTACATCTTATTTTAGCGAAACATATATTATTTCTAACAACACATTCTTCTTTAATTACCCGCAGGTAGTGGATTAAAGAAAGACAAGAYGTCGCAACATATACACCCTGWCCAGAAGCAGCAAGAKCTCCAACAACGTCTATCAACACTTCCTCCCACGCCCGACATATTACTTTGTTCAACCAATCCGTCTAATCCAACATTTGATTCTGATTTTTCTTCCCTATATGCTGCAAATACGCAATAATTCTTT